>APFE030198090.1:32320-55311 GCA_000404065.3 Pinus taeda | reverse complement strand
TAATTATTAGTAAGGATAAAAATAACAATAAAAATACATAAATAAATAAATACCACTAAAAATGGATGACTAAATGAACACTGCTAATAATCCACCTATAAGTATATATATATATCTATATATATAAGTTAAGATTATAATCACTAATATCTAACAGGAAAAATTAAAGAAAGAGTACCCTAAAATAAAAAGAAGGAAAAAGACCGGAAAAGTCCACTAAAAAACCAAAGAGCAACAAAGCAAAAGAAAAAAGAAAAAGAAAAAAAAAGACGCACGAGGAACAACGAAATGGTGTTTTCACATCATATTGAGAGACACGTTCTACAAGTACAAGTACAAGTACAAGGGTGATAGGTTACTCCATCCGCAAAGATTACACATACCCTTAGAAAAATGAAAAACAAAATATACTTAATTATTAAGAAAACAAGTGAATTGAAACCAAATAAAAAATAAATATATAAACATACAGAATACGACTTGCAACATCTGATTGCTTTCGTCGTTGCTCAAGTGTCGTGGATGTGTGTGATATGTGTGTATGACATGTTGCTAACGTGCACAGCCGAAGCGTGTATTCGCCACAGCAACGACGGAATTTAATTCTCGCAAGCAATTGTAGTAAAATAATATGATAGCTGAAATAAAGCAAATTAAAATGGTAGCCCAATTAATGTTATAAATTAAGGAAATCTAAAGAAACTAAAAAGAATTAATGTTATAAATTTAAGGGATTATAAATTTAAAAATCAATATTAAATTATAAGATAATAGTATAAGTTCAAGGAATTACAAATCCTAAGATTTATGTTAAATTTTAGAATAAATATTATAGACCCTCATATTAATATATCAAATTTAAAATTAATGTTAAAAACCATAATATAGTATTATATATATTAGGGATTAACATTATAAACTCAAGGTATTAATAAACCCAAAAGTTTATTGAAATTATAAATTCCAAGGATTAATAAATTCAATGATTAATATTATTTAAAATTCAAAGGATTAATAAACCCAAGAAATTAATATTATAGATCCAAGAGATAATAACCCAAAAAAACAATATTAAACCATGGTATTTATATTATATGTTGAAAATGTAATTTCAAGGCCGTACCAACGCCAAAACCACCGCAGAAAACCACAAACCGCCAGTAACCTTATCGGACCGTTTTTGGTTTGCAGATGGTTTCCCTACAAACGACTCCGATAAGATTTAGAGCTGACACGTGGAGGAGGGGTGACATCACCCTCTAACACTTATCGGAAGATAAAAGTCGGTCAAAAATAGTCATCCGATATCCGTCCGATCGCAAGAGAGGTTCTCTACTGTTGATTGCTCCAAGGTGCATACGGGCCTGCAACAAATAAATGTTGCGTGGAGTAAGATCATTGACCATACCTTATGTTAATGAAATGTCATAGTTTTTAGGTAATACATTTAATGTTTTTTTTACGGCACGTAATATTTCTTTTATACGGAAGTATGGGCGTAAAAAGGGTATGTAATTTTTATTAATTGCATATGAATCTTATGATATATTTTTTTTGTATGAGAGTTTGACTTCAAGTTTAGTATTGCACACGGGGAGGAGAAGAACTGGAGTTCGCGGGAGCAAATAAAAAAAAGGGAGAGCACTTCAGTGCGAACAAAAATTGAAACACTTGCGGCAGCAAATGATCATTTGAAATCCCTTTCACAGGTGCTTGCAGTTTGTTGAATCGATTGTTGAATCGAATGGGAATGGAAAAGTTTTTTTTTATATGTAATGTTAAAGGCCAGAATTTTGAAATGTAATGAGAAATTTCACACTAGTGAACGTGAAAAGTTTTTATTTTATAGCAGTAAACTCATGTAAGAAAATTGTTTTCACAGCAGTAAATGTGTAAATGTAAAAGCCCATTTTTACAGCAGTAAATGTGAATGAAAATTTTACACAGCAGTGTAAAAATCATTTGTAATAGAGGCAGAGTAATTTAGTTTTTGGTGAATCCCTCACAGTAAGAGGAAGAAATATGTATCAGAGTTTTTATTAATGAATATAAAGGTTTTATTGGTGTGAAAATCTCTGTTCTCAGAAATTTTATTTGCTTCCCTGTGCAAAAGATCCTGAGGAGGAAAAACAGAGCATTGACTCTGTGTTCAGTTAATGTTTGTTTTTGGGATTTTACCAGAAAAATCCCCAACATTATAGACATATAAAATTATAAACCATAAAATTATGCTATTAAGTTGTAAAATATTATATTTATGCCTACAAAATTAACCTTCATTCAACATATCAAGTTTACTGTCAATTAACTTTACACACATGCAACTCATGAGCGTAAAATCAGGAACAAGAGTGTGAGATTGCGTACAACCGATTTTCCAGGTGGGAGGGAACCCCATGGTTACCCCATTTTATATCATACAATTATGCAAATAATAGTATCGTACAAAACTCACGGAGATGGAAAATAAACACTTATTACATCATAGACACTGCAAAAACATAGAAGAAGTGCAAACACTGGAACAAAAATCTAGATATTTCATTAAACTTTTCTTAACATCTGTGGCAGCAGCGAGGTTGGGCTGCTGGTTCAAAATTTTTAGCTTACTCAAAAGCAATGTTATATGGTTTGGGTTTAACTTCCCGTTAAATAATGATTAGGTTTGGTTTGAGTTTAATTTTTTTTAATAATAATTAGGTTCTGTAATATTATATGGTTTGGGTTTGATTTTAGGTTCAACAATGATAGGGTTTGGTTTGAGTTCAATTTTTTTAAACCATAATTAAGTTCAGTTTGAATTTCAATTTTTTGATAAGATTTAGATGAGGTTCACCATTATATATAATGAATTATATGATAAAATAGTAAGAAATCAACATCACTGAACATTAAAAATGTTATCACGGACTTGAGTTGTGGCATGAGGTTATGCAAAGATAAATTAAAGCATGAGTTGTGACATGAATTTATGAGTTTTGATTTATGAACTTGGTCAATGGTTAAGAGTTTAGATGAGGTTGGCCTTAAGATTTGCCAAAATTCAAACCTCAAGGTTAAAGTTCTATGAACTTTGTGACATAGCTCAAGAGCCTTGCCCAATACTCAAAAAAAAGATCTTTCAACATCTTGTGAAAAACCCCTCACTTTACAAATTTATCATAAGATGGAGGGGAATATTTTAACGGTTACATTCTATCACA
Source organism: Pinus taeda (assembly GCA_000404065.3). Lineage (NCBI taxonomy): Eukaryota > Viridiplantae > Streptophyta > Pinopsida > Pinales > Pinaceae > Pinus > Pinus taeda. Next base: position 52,108 of record APFE030198090.1, on the reverse strand, counting down.
TGGAATTTTGCATTTGCATGTACATTTTACATTTCATCTTTTAATTAACACTTGGGCTCCAACAACCGCTATTCAAGAAAAACCTATTGGTGGTCCATATGGGGGCATGGAAGGGAATAGTTTAGTATTTTAATAAAAATATTAGTTTTTCCCTCCATTACATTCCATCACATAATTCCATCACATGACAATTTACATTTGCATCTACATTTCACATTTCAACTTTTAATTAACATTTGGACTCCAAGTACTACTATTCAAGGAATCACTACCGCAAAATACCTCTAGATCTTGAGTTGTTAACCTCGTTTCCTTCTAAGAAATACCAACTCTTGTTAACTTTGTTTTCTTACTCCTAAGAAAATACCAACTTTAGCCAAACAAAAACAATTTTAGAACATCCTCAAAGACCATTTTGAAGTGTTATATATTAATTTGATTTAAAAATTATTGTTTTCACTTTTAAATTTAAAAATTAAATTTAAAATATTTTTTTTATTAATTAAAGAAAAATAAAAAACAATTTTAGAACATCGTCACAAACCATTTTTGAAGTGTTACAATATTAATTTGATTTAAAAATTATTGTTTTCACTTTTAAATTTAAAAAATTAAAATTTAAAATATTTTTTATTAATTAAAGAAAAATAATGTGTAGTTTTGTTTTTGAAAGTTTAGAAACGTTTGTTTATTATAAACGAGGATTACAAATATCGGTTTATCAACCAAAAATAGTAAAAAATCTATCCATCAATAACAAACCATTAGAAAATAACATTAATTACAATTAAAAAAGATTGATTATTAAAGATCTTTTATTATGAAAGAAAATTAATAATTTGGATGAAGAAAGATTGATTATTAAAGATATTTTATTAAGATTTGGAAAAATAATAATAATTTGAAAGTGATTTTATTTTAATATTTAAAATCCATAATTAAAAAAAAAAAAAAAAAAAATCCTAAAAAAGTTAAAGGAGTTAAAAGTAAAAGATAAGTCTTATTTACTTCATAAATATTTTGATTTTATTTTAATTTTTTTGAATATATATATATATATATATATATATATATTATATATATATTATGATGTTGAGATGGTTCTAAATAATTTGATGTATATATTTATATTGGAGGTTAATTTTGTTTACTTATTAATATTGTGATTTGGATATTTGATTTGTATAATGTTGTTAATTAGGGGAAAAAAATAATCAAATAATTTATTTTAACCATTTTGTTTAATTACAATTTTAAAAATAGTAGAATTTTTATTTATTTTAGTTTTTTTAGTTTTTTAATTATCTTATAGTTCTTTCTGTTTTAATAGTTTCTTTCATGTTATTATATTTAAGTAGGTTTTAGTATAGTAAAATTTTTAGAAAAATTTTTAATATTTTGTTTATTTTGAGGGCATTTTATATTGGTGTTGTAGTTTATATTTATCATAGTATTTATAATTATTATGTAATATATTTGGAAGCTAATTTGGTGAATTATAAACGGAGATATATAATTATAAGTATAAGTATAATTATGGTATTTATAATTGAAATATGAGACAAAATTTATTAATAACCAATTATCTACTTGTAATGCTTAGTTTGTTGTAGCTTACTTTTGGCTTGCGGATGCTATAATGACTAATGATATGTGTGGATTACTATATCCTTCCTCATTAGATAGTGCTTCTGCTTCTTCACAACTTGCACTAGGGACTAAAACTCCTTGTCATAGATAAGGTAGTTAATAATTTCCCCATGAAATACTTCATAATGATAGAATACATGTTTTCTTCCTTGAATTAAGACCTCTCCCACATCATACCCACTCGCATCTATCTCCACTTCAAAGGGATATTGCAAGTTTGGTAATGCCAAAAGTAGTGCTTGACTAATCTTCTTCTTTAACTCCTCAAAGGCTCTCTATTGACCCTTTCCCCACTGGAAAATCTTACCACTCAGTTGTTATGGCGTGGAGTGGTGCTGCTACTATTGAAAAAGACGCTATGAATTTCCTTACGTACTGTGTTTCCCCAACGAAATTTATGACCTCAAAAACATTTGAAAGCACCAACTACTTCATGATAGCCTCCATCTTGGTAGGATCTATCTTCAACTCTCCTCCATCGATCACACATCCCAAATATATCAAAGATTGTTGTGCAAACTTATACTTCTTGATATTTACCAGTAGTTGGTGGTTCTTTAAAGTCTCTAGCACCTACATCATATGTAAGATGTGCTTCTCCTAGGTAACATTGTATACCATTATATCATCTAAATAGATAGTAACAAATGAATCTATAAAAGGGTGACGTATATCATTCATTAGCCTCATAAATGTAGCTGGTGCATTACATAGGACAAACGACATGAGTAACCACTCATACAAACATTTCTTGGTTTTAAATATGGTATTTCAGGTATCTTTTTCTTTGACTCAGAATTGTCAATATCCATAATTTAAGTCCAACTTGGTGAAGTATTTTGCTTACTGCAACTGATCTAGCATATCATCTTTCCTGGACAAGGGGTACCTGTTCTTCAGAATATTTTTTTTAACACCTTGTAATATAGACACATCCACCATGTCCTATCCTTCTTTGGCACAATGATGATGGGTGACCCACATGGTGATGTACTCAATCGAATGAGACCATGTTTTGGTAGTTGCCATAATTGTTTATTCACCTCACTTGCTTCTATAAAAAACTATATATACAACTTAATAGTTAGAAATGGTGAGTCTGGTAATAGATAGATCTCATGCTCCACTTCTGTCTTAGGTGGCAAGCCTTTAGGCTCTTGCAACATATTCCTACATGCTTGTAACAACTCTTCTAGTTGTTGTTCCTGATTCCTAGTACACCCCTCTAGGGATGAATTCACTCTCACCAACTCTTCTACACCTTTATTTTCTCTTACTATAATGCCCTCCTCCCACATCTACCCAAGTAACCAGCCAACCAGGGTAAACATTTGACGATAAGTTACTATGATATCATTCAACCTCCTAATTCACCTTAAGGAAGTGGAACCAACGAAAACAAAATATACAAACCTTCCACACCAACAACAAGACTCTCTGGAACCATCCCAACCTCCCAAGTAGTGAGCCCCTAGGTCCCACTGAGTTTTTAGACCAATTACCCCCAGACGCTCCCATCATATGGGCATGCCTACGTTTAGAAGGCTCTGGATGCTCCCACAACATGGTATGCCAGTGTCTAGGGACTATTTTTTTCAGTGTTGTGCTAGCGTCCCCGGGATTTGAGCCACCTTTTGAGGCCAAGAGCCCAGGTCACTGCCCTGAATTCAATGATACCTTAAAAAAAAATGGAATGATGATACAAATGCAATTACTTGAACAAGGGCTTGACTAGACCCCTACTAGCCATGACAAGCATTTCATTAAACAAACCAAAATTATGTAATCTACAAGTTTAAACAACATATCTGAGCATAAGCATCTCATACTTATCTAAGAATCGCTAGGAAGCATTGATGCCTCAAAACATTAGTTGCGGTTTCATCCATTAGGCCATAGATATATTTTTCATTCATATACAAGTAAAAACATGATGGGAGCCATACATAGCCATGATCATAATACATATTCATAACCAACATAATAACAACATAAATACCAAGGAAACAACAATCATATAATCTACATATAAACCAGTATAACACTCATGAGATAACAAGGAGAAATAACCTCATATTAATGATGAAAAAGAAAACCCAGTATGGGACTACCACATTCCACCTTACCATAGACATGGTTGAGCTAAATATCTCTTCATCCATTCACCCCCATGCCATATTCCAAGCATGAATGTGGGATCTCATAAAACACATCAATCAAAACCATCCAAGGCTTCTAGAGGCCAAGCCACCTCAACCCATCAAACAATGATTCCACCTCACGGTCATAAATCACAAAACCATCATTAGATTGGTCTCTAACCAGGCCTTCTAGGGCTCTGGAATGTTTGTTCCAACCTAGATTCTAGGACTAGTAACTCAAACCACGGTTGCTGTCAGGCTCTAAAGAATTTGTCCAACCAAAGCTCCACTACTAGTAATTCAAACCACAAATTTTATGGGCTTCCAAAGCGTTTGTCAAACTAGGGCTTCTAGGACTAGTAACTCAAACCACCAAGGGCTTTGAGAGCGTTTGTCCAACCAAGTTTCTAGGACCAGTAACTCAACCTAAGTTGTTATAGGGCTTCCAGAGCATTTGTCCAACCAAGGCTCCAGGATTAATAACTCAACCCAAGTCGTTATAAGGCTTCCAAGGAATTTGTACAACCAAGGCTTCAGGAACTAATAACTCAACCCAAGCTAAAGGAAACATGAGAACCAACCAGAAAAAAAAAAAAAGAAATGAACCCACAATACCATGGCTATCGAAGAAATGGAAAGGATAGACGAATCCACTGTCAATCCAGGTGATACTCCATGTCAATGATAGATCATAACCAAGAAACCACATGCATGTGCCATGCATGCTGAAACTAGTGAGGAAAACATACATGCAACTCATTACCTGCAACCAAAACCCACTTTAGCTGTTGATCCCGATGTCCTCTTATGCATTCCTTCTCTTCCTTTGCCTTCTTTCTCCAAAACTCCAAGTATGCCACACTGCTCCATGACTGTTCCAAGAAAAATTTAAGTGTCCAAGAGTATGAGGGAGAGAGGGAATAGAAGAGAGCTCCACCAAAACTTGTCAAAAAAAATCTTAGCAACTGATCCTCAGAATCCTTTTTATCAATGAGGCCTCTATTTTCTTCAATTTCCTCCTCACATGAAACATAGGACCTTTCACCTTCCTTTTCTCCTAATTTCTATTATTTTCATAAATAAATGTGCAAAAATGCCACTTTCCCTTTCCAAAGCCTTTTCCATTTCCTTTTCCAATTTCCTTAGCCATATAACTGAAACGAACACCCACTAGGATGTTTTTTTTTTCTTTTTTTTTTTTTCCGACCATTCAACTTGGAATACGTGTTCCATGACCGCACTCTTATATATTTTTACTGGATTTTAAACTAGGGATGTTACACTTAAAAATAATAAAAGATACTTCTTAATAAAACTAATTAGTTTCTTGGCTTGGTTGGCACTTACTAGAAAAATTTTCTACTTGTCCTTGTGCACATTGATGGTGAAGGATTTTCCATCCTTGATGAGGCGGTACAAGTTGGTTCTCTGCATGAAGATTGAATCCTGCATGTACATGTAGAGACTTACAAACACCACTCCACATACATTAAGGGGAACTATATCTAGTTCCGCTTCATTAATAAAATTAACATTAATAGAAAATCTAATTTTGCACTGTTTTCTTACCTTTATTTCTGCATCCTAATTTACCCATCCCAATGGATATGGGCTTGGATGATCACGAATTTCCAATCCTAATTTATTGACTAGCTCTCCTATAATGAGATTCGCCTTTGATCCTGAGTCAAACATAACATCAATCTTTGTCTTCTTGACATGTATCTTTATGTGGAAGAGTTTGGTCATTTCTTTCTCTTCTTGTTGCTAAAGGCCACTCATATTCACCTTCTTCTGCACTGATGTAGATACGATTTTCGCATGCACATATGAGCTACTTTTAACCTGATTTCTTGAGTTAGTGACCATGAGGTTCTTCTTCTTTACATTTTTATTTTTGTTCTCTGGTTTAAGCTCCAGATGTAATTTCCAAAACTTCTCCTCTGTATGACTATCAATGTTACAGTAGTTGTAGTGGTTTCTGGGATCTTTGCACTAGTGTGTTATGGCTGCCATATTTTCATCTTTTCCCCCTTTTTAGTTCTTCCCCTCCTTAGAAGTGTATTGGTGCTCCTTGTGATTTGACCTCAAGGTATCTGTGTGGCTTTCCCTCCAAGTCAGGGTACGACCCTCAAATTTCAACTAAGAAAATGAATTATTATATTCTCCCTCAATATGATGAACACTAAAACATGCTTCTAATTGCTGCAACCAATGAATTAGTTTTAGAGTGTCAATCTCACCTTAATATGGCTTGATATCTACCTTCACTTCCATTTTGAGATATGAGTTTGAATGATTCACAACACTTAAACTAGGTTGATATTTTTTTGGTTCTTCTTTTAATCCTTCTCTGTTTCTTCCTGATCTCCTAACCTTCCCTTGATCTGGATCTTTTAAAGTGACTTGGCTTGTAAAAACATTCAAGCATGAACGATAGAACTTAAAACAACAATTAACAATTAAATCAACTATAAAAGACTTGAATGAAGCTATAATTCAAAACAAAATATAGAAGACCGAGACAAGATGAAAATAGAAACAAAACCAATTGATAACAGATTTTGTCTAGTGTGGACTACTTCTCCAAGTCATACCTCCAAGGGAGTAGCCTCTTTTAATTATTTCATATGCTATGCATTAAAATTCTTTGTTACATCACCAAAATGCCTCCATTTTTTCTACAAAAATGAGCTCTCTGTTACTAGGAAGTGGCCTCCAAAATGCCACCTAAAACCTCCTCTGATTGCTGCAAATTCGAGCTCCAAAACCTACTTTGTTACAAAAGCATAGGTTTAAAACCAAGTTCAAAACCTCTTGGCTCTACAAAAGTTACACAACCAAATCTTGTAGTGCATTTGTATTTTTTTTGGCATAAATAATGTTGAGGATCTGTATCCCGAGGGTTGAGCTCATGGAGGTTATGTCCCATTCATTATAACACATATAATTTTAGATATTTTGTTATGTTGTCGACCAATCGAAAGTCGATTTGATGACATGTTGGTTGGCTTGTTGATTTGCTATAACACAGGGCTTGTGGGTGACACTTTTAATACATAATATTTGTTTATGTCATTTCAACCATGGGCACTTGTTATAACTATAGCTCTGTGGTCCTCATGACTGTTTGACCTCCTATGGTTTTTCTACTTTGCATGACTCTTCATATTCTGAATGTGTCCTTTGGAATTCCACTTTAAAATACATTTTGAATAGGTAATTACATAATCCACAATAATGATGTTGCATATGATGACTTGTGATAGGACATGACATGAAACTGATGATATGGACTGCATGATGATGTGAAAATGCCAAGTTGTCCTTCTTGCTGCTTCTTTCTTTGTGTCTTCTTAAAAAGATGGTACATGTTATCCTTCTTCCTCCTCCTTATGACTTGAAGATGAAGAGTTTTCCATGTGATCTTGATCTTGATCTTCTGTAATAGTCTGATGTTCCTTCGTCTTCCCACTTGATGATCATCTTATCTCTTCAGCTCCATATGTGTCTTCTATCATGTCCTCCTTCTCCATCTCCCTCTTACACATCTTGCCATAGCATGATAGAGTAACTGCATCTACAATCCACTCATGAAAAGATGACATCAGTCCGATAATCCCCTAGTGTAAGATTGTGCATATTGATCCACTGATTGAGCCAGAACCAATTGATAGGCTAGGAAAGAGGCTTAATATCTATGCAATTGTGCATCACAGTCAGTAAGGGGTGAAGTTTGAGCCTTGAGATTGCACAATGCACAGTTCAGGCTAGACTGAGGAAGAATATTACGCAGTTTGGGAGGTCAGTGAGCCAGGCTGAGGGGTTGGCTACTGTTTTAGTCAACTACACAGTTTTGGGAGGCAAAGCAGATTTGGTGATTGTGTAGTTGCACAACTCAAGAGATCAAGGATTGGGCTTGAGGTGTAAGACTATGCAATGTGCAATTTAGGCATGGCTGGAGGGAATGATTGCGCAGTTTTGGAGGCCAAGGTGTGGGCTTGAGCATTGAAAATGCGAAATGCGTGGTGTTGGAAGGAGCTTGGATGGAGAGAAAAATTGTGCAATTCTAGGACTCATGGGCTGGGCTTGAGCACTGAGGTTGCAAAATGTGCAGTTATGGGAGGCAAAGATTTCACATTGTGCAATTCAAAGATACAAGGTCACTGCTTGACGGATAAGACTACGCAATGCAAAGTTCAGGAGGGCTGGATGAGGTTAGGTGGTTGGAAATTTTTTGAAATTTGGCTGAGTGTGGGACCAAAGAGATTGTTGTGAACAATGATATGACTTGACTATGATCACACACTTGAAACAATTTGATCACATAACAACATAGATCATCCAGAACACATTAACAACATATTTCCCTCAATGCGACAACTTTGCGATGACTTTACGACAAGTGCGACACTAAAGGTACACTTTCTGAAAACCATGACGACACTTGTGCGATAGTGCTTAAAAATTTGGGAATGGGTGTGAATGGCGTTTACATGGTTAGACCAATGCATTCGCATGAATATAACCCCTTGAAACCGCCAGAACAAGCATACATACATTATGCAACATCTAACATGCGAAAATGTGACAATTTCTAGAATGAGAATGACTCTTGCGATATGTGAACGACAGTGAAAGTAAAACATGCTAGAGCAAAGATAACATGAAAATGACACTAATTAAAGTGAAAGCAAGTGAAAGCGACAACCAAAAACATGAAAATGACACTCGCGAGAACAAAGGTGCACGGAAGCGAAAGTTTGCAAAACTCACCAAAATGGAAGTACAAACAAAAATAGAATGTGAGAAATTATTGTTGTGAGTGCGCACTATCGACATGGATTGGAAATCGCACATGCACAATCTTAATGGAACATGGTATTCTTGTCCAAGCTTGCGTAAAATAATGCACTCATGCACTTGTTACTGATGAGCATGTGTGAGCAAGTGACTTCGACACTTCCAATCTAAGAAGGGATCTCAAAAATCATTAGCTGACCAAGAAGTGGTTATGTGACTGATCACAAGATCCACAGTAGGCTCCAAAATTCAAGTGTATGAAAAATTTTGGAGGGTGTTTGTTGCATCGACAACACAACCTCAACACATATTTGGATGTAGGAAAACATGTTATTTTTTGGCTCTAATTCGTGAATATATGTTCGAATGTTGTTTCCTATGGATATGAGAAAATTGTGACTCTGATAGTTCAAAAACAACATGTGGTAGATGGACCCAAAGTGGTATTTTAGAAGATGCATCAACATTTGGGTCAAAATCAAGGGTTCATTTATTGTGATACATTACTGTTTTTTTCACTAAGTAAAAATCATTCTTGAAATCAAATTACCAATTCTCCTAAAGCTTGAATACCCTCAACCATAAAAGAACTACAAGGGTTTTCCTCTTATCAATGCCATCAAATTCTTCTACTTCCTTGTACCCATTGATATTGGGGAAGGCCACAATCCGGTGAATTTCCTTATCAATCCTCTTTCTTCTAGCACAAGTGATTTATGTCGAGGATTTGTATAAGGTAGGATGACTTTTGGCAAATGGATTCACTTAGTAAATTCACTAAAAAGCTTATTAGGGTGTGGGACATCAAAGCCTTAGTAGAGGATTGAGAGAGGTTTGCTTTTGGATCCAAGTTTGGGAGGTCCATTAAAAGGGCTAAGATTAGAAGAGGTAGAGTGATTTGGCTATTGTTTCAGCAATTGGAGCACTTTTTTGGTATTTTAAGGATAATTTTGGAATGCATTTTGTTCAATATTACAAGGAAAATTTGTATTCTTCTTTCATTTTCCTTTAAATGCATAATTAACCTATTTTAAGTAAAATTTCCTCTACAATATAATATAAAAGTTTGTATTGAATTACCAACTTATTTTTCAACCAATAACTCAAACTCTTTACATAGTTTGGAAAGTTCATGTTTAGTTTAGAATGTACACCCATGTAGATATTGTTTTATGATGAACAACCAAAACAAAGTAAAATGCGCCACCCAATAAAGACTTGGTTTGTATAGAACCGTATAAATTTATATGCACAAGGTGAAACACATCCTTATCTTTATTTTTAATCCTTTCATATTCAAAGTTATTATATTGCATGTTTATTACAATCCACTAATTCATTGAGAAACTCTTAACCACCTCATTCTTTTGTAACAAAATTAAACTTACAATATTTAGGTAACCATATCTCAAGATGCCACAACTATTATAGTGACATACTAAATAATGTTAACGGTTAACCTACTTCACCTTCCTTTAATTCATTTTCATTACATTTAATCTAATGTGTTAAAATTATTCATTTTTATTACATTTAAGTGAGTATGTGAGAAAATAAAAAATCTTTTAACACATTCTTCCTCAACAATGTTAATTTTTTTTTGTATTCTGGGTTTTATCTCCATAAAATATTTTGTCTTCCATTCATAGTAAGACTCTCAGCCAATAATGGGACTCTACCGTTCTTGTTGTTGAAGATTTGGCTTTGTATTGATTTTCTATCATGGTCATGGTCTCTGCCGGAAGAATGGACAACTCTGCCACAATAATGGGACTCTACCGTTCTTATTGTTGAAGAATTGGCTTTATACTTGATTCTATATCATGGTCATGGTCTTTGCTGGTTGGGGTACCTTGATGATTTTCGTATACTTTGCATATTTTGCAGATTCTTATATCAAACTCTTCGAAAAGAATTCTAAGCTGTAGCCCACTCATTTGTCATACAATTCAAGGTCTCCACAAAAATTTGGCAATCATGGTAACTCAAACCAAACATTGGATCCCTCTGGAAACGTCTCTTTAATATTCCACTTTTTGAATTACTCATTTATGTTATTTCTATTACTTTGAACTAATTTTTTGTGCTCTCGTAGTGGAGTCCTCAATGTTTGTTGGGAGGAGTTGGAAAACGGCGGATAACATTTTCAAGGTTATGTTGTACAAACGGGGCATATGCTTTTCAACTTTGTTTATTTCATCTACGTCTGTTTTACGTTTCTTTATAAAGAGAGTAATTTTTAACAAATCACTAAATCAATCATTAAGTGATGGGCTTAGTGTATGAGCTCATTAAGTATACACTCACACTAGCATCTATGAGTTGGCGTCAGTTCAATTGACAAACCAATCCCACTATTGAAAGGATGTGTTTTTCCTTGTAAAATTCAACCTTTCATGTGGCTACCCATGACAACATAGTAATATATCACTATAACTTGCCCTTTTTGGGTAAATCTCAAAATCTTTTGATGTTTTAGGTTTTAATGTTTTAGGTTTACATTTCCGCAGATGTCTAACAATAACCAGTTAAACTACATATCTCTGAGATCAAGGAAATTTAACAGTTTCACAGCTGTGCATGGCTCAAACATTCTGATACACTGACCGTGAAGATTTTTCTACTATGTTTCTCATTATCAAAATTTTAACTGTTCCTTTTTTATTACGAGAAATATAGACACCTATGAAAATTTCAGCGATATTAGTGTTAAATTAATATTAATAGTTTTTGGAGTCGGTACAATTTGTCAAATGAATTTATCAAAGGTTAATGGAAGAATTTTTCAAAGGCTAATAAATAGCATAAAAAAGCATTTTTCTAGTTAAAAAAAAAATAACAGACAGATACCAACGACTTTATCAAAGGTTAACGGAAGATTTTTTCAAAGGGTAATAAAAGGCATAAAAAAGGCACTTTTCTAGTTAAAATAAAAAATAACAGGGAGATACCAACGACTTCCAAATGCAGCCAAATATAACTAAGCACAAAGCAAAATGAGTCATAAGACTAAAAATCAAAGACGGGAGCAAGTATTTGCGAATTTGTCACATAATCTGGTAAACTTGCATGTAAAAGCAAAGAGTTAGAATTTTTTTATACAAATTATTCACAAGTAATTATCCAATTCACAACTCCACAATCCCTCATTAACCATTAGATATAATATTCATTAGTACATCAAGTAAGTTGCAATAAAAGACAATAAATTGCATAACCATTAACCACCACTGTGGTAGTGTAATAACATAAAATGTCTCATGAATCCTTGCTACCATTTCATGATTTCCTTAACCATATTAATTAATCTCATACTTGGACATTATGGTTATGCCATCAAATAAAGAACCATCAATATCAAGGATTCATCATCATCAAACTGACACAAAAGGCAATCACACCATGGAACACCAATATACCCTAGAAACCCTGTAGGCTGAAAACCAACAAATGTGTTTAATCTCATTATTAAACGCTCGTGAGGGATTTCACCCCACACTCATTGGCTTATAAGGGATTCCATCCCTTACCATTGTTATAAAATCATTACAATGAATTATCATTAAGTTGTCACATAACTAGCTAAAATCTAATACAGTTTTCATGTAATCTTTTACTTACATACCGCCACATACAACATTCCTTGTAGCATGATTGTTCTAGCAATGTACGATCTTGCAACTTGAACTCATCTGCATGGACCATTGATCACTTTCCTGCCACAATGTTAACATCACTTTCCTCTGGCACCAACTGCCATCGTTTCTTGTTAATGTTGTCGTCAACAAGCTTGGGCAACAAGATTAGATACCATATTAATGAATCAATAATCAACCTCTAAAAGAGATCTTTTTAGCATCTACTCATATGCATGAGCAAGCATGACATGTTATTTAATTAGTACACATACTCAAGTAAATATTGTTTGACCTCCACAATGTTTATTTACACTAATGCATAATTCTCTTTAAGAGTTCTAACTCATTAGTTCTACTAACATGTATAACACATTCATTATATCTTCATACATGTAATATATCTTCATAAATGTAATACACTGCTATTTCTATGCTTAAGCACATATGTTCTTTTCACATAGTTATTTTTCGAGAACTCAACATAATCTCTTAAACATACAAAGAACATAACTCCATATCATAATGACTATTCTTTGTGCATACCATTGCTTATCATATTAGCTCTTCTTTAATGTATGCAACACATATTCCCTTCATTAGAATACTACCATCATTTCATACAACAAACCACATACCTCTTTCTTAAAGGAAGTCATTATAACCTCATTTCTCTATCTTCCTATATGAGGGTTTCTCAAGCTTCCCTTTCAAGAAATTATTAAAGATATCCATCTTTATGCATAAAAATCATGATACAAAAAAACAAGGTATACTTACCCTTTATGCATCAAAATCAAGAAATCAACACAACTCATTTAACAAGACAATCTCTTAAAGAGATTATTATTTTCAAGAAAGTTAACATGATCACTTTCTCTATGTACACACAGACTCATATTTCCAAAGTCTTAATAGCTACCCTTATGTGCATGCAACATGTATTATTTCCTAACACAATTACTTTTACTTCAATGCACATAGTCTTTTCATGAAACAAGTATGGATTCTTGCTCTTGCATGAACACTATTCATGTGTGTCTTTTAAGGAAAGAATCTCTAACTTTGTTTTTCAAGAAATCTCTTATAAAGTCACATGCATGAAGAATGCTCTCTTTTTCTAAAAAGACACTATATTTGTGTATATAAAACATACGTTTTTCTTCAAGAAAGATTGATTGATTATCGATGTGCCAAGAAGCACATCATATAGCAATTCCTATCATGCATGCAATGCATAAATTTTCCACAAAAAACTTCCAAATTAACTAATATCCCAATGCAATAAAGCATATATCCATTTTTAATAAAATCCAACTTAACCTCTATTTCTTTTATATGCCTTCTTTTTCGATAAATGCAATATTAACTTCTATTTCTTTAATACGCAATTTTTTTTTTTTTTTTTTTTTTTTTTTTTTTTTTTTTTCTTTTTTTTTGGTCCATAAATACAATATTAACTTCTACATTTTTAATATGCATTCCCTTTTCCCAAAATGCAATAGCTATTGTTTGAATATGTATTCTCCTCACCCAAAATAGCAATTTCTATGAGCAAAATAACCTATACTTATTTCAAATACTAACACAAACTCCTATATTTTCCAAGATTTGGCATAGACATTTATCTTGTCATGGATTGAGCGTCCAATAGTGAAGGCAGTGCACCTGAAACAGTAAGTTCTTGATTTTCTGCTACGGTTTTGTCTTGACAATGGCAAATGCCGAAACAGATCCGGTTCTTCACAATGCCATTGAAAAAGCGTTTGGATTCCCGGACGTCAGAGGAGTCTGGCAAAGCCTCTGGCTCTCGGCAGCGCTTTTTGAGTGCGACCGACATGATTGAATGACGGACGAGAGATTTGAACACGGAACATAACAATGGTGATAGCTCGGCTGCATTGAAGAGCTACTCTGGAAGTTTTCCATTCGAAACCTCGGTGGAAGTAATCCTTCAAGCTGCAACCACGCGGAGGGTAAGAACCTTCCATAATTTATACGTTTAAACCACTAACCATTATAGTAGTTGCAACAAGATCAATAGACGTGAAATTACATGGTTTCGTAATTTCTAAAACTGAGATTCCATCCTCAAGACCTCAGTCCAGAGTCACTGCTTTCTCCAGCCAGTGAAGCTTGATACCCGTACATTCTAAACCTTTCAAAGACTTGAAGAGGCGACAAGATCGAAACCGTTAGCAGAACCAAACGGCAAAAGAATGAACTGTGCAAACCACGAAAAACAATATGAACGCTGCAACTTGGGTGGAAAAAAAAATCACCCAGAATACAGTCGATTGACTCTTCACTCAGGCAGTGATAGCATCGAGTTGCCCCAAATTTACTTGACACCACCATCCAAAAAAGCGTTTCCTTTTTACCAAGATACCTTTCTTGATTTCCCTCAATCAGTTTTACAAATATTTATAACTGATTCGTAACTTTCGATTTTACCTTGGGTTATTTACGAGAGGGATATGACAGAATTCAAGGTTAATACCCATGACTGAAGAAATTCGTGGTTGCATTGCTGGGTGGACCTCGTCCTCATCTTCATAATCATATTTTAGGTCGCTGGAATTTTGGTTCGTTCTGTCTAAATCTATGTGAGAAACACACACCAAAAATTTTATGGTTGAGAGAATAACAGATGTAAATTTATCACTTTTTCCAAAGTGATTGGATCCAAGTATTTGAAGTTTTGATATTTTTAATTGAGTAAAAGAGTTCATTTTATAGTTTAGTATAGGGATGTGTAAATTTGTATTTCAATAAGTGTTTTTAAAATAAAAATAAAAAAATTAAAAATTTGTTTTAATTAGGAAAAATATATATAATTTATGATTAAAAAATAAATATATTGTAAAGTAATTAGAAGTAAAAGAAATGTGGGAATCATCTGTTTAAATGTTTTATTTTTCAAAAATATTTCAATAAGTAATTTAAATAAATTATTTGAAAATTTATGTTAACTAATTTATTTGGATATGAAATTGATATCATATACAGCTGGTTTGAATTCTCAAGTGTTAAATTGACAAGGTAAAAACTTGAATTCATCTCATTTATGATGCTCGTCAAATACAAGATGTACGGACAAATACATGCTACAGCACGTGGAATTTTTATTTTTTTAATCAATATACATAAAATGTACGGAAAACATTTTTATTTTTTTAATCAATATACATAAAATGGATCATAGAAAACATTTTTTTTTAGATATTTTATCATTAACCATAAAAACAAACAAAATACATTACCAATGAAACTTGGTTTGTATCCAATCATATAAATTTATATTTCTTTACAAATACATGTAGTTCACAATGAACTATGTCAAAAGTCATTAAACACTTCATTCTTTTGTAACAAAGTTAATTTTACAACGTTGAAATAACCATATTTCAGATATCCCAAATTATTCTTTTTAATTATATTTATGTTAATGTGTAAAAGAAATAATATTAATTTTGTGGATTCTGGGTTTTAAACCTTTATCTCTTGCATTCATAAGAAGAAAGGACAACACTGCCACAATAATGAGACTCTACTGTTCGTGTTGTCGAAGATTTGGCTTTGCACTTGATTCTATCATGGTCTCTGTTGGACGGGGCATCTCTGGAAAATTGTTTTTCGCTATAGTTAGATACCATTATTTTAGTATATTTTGTAGATTTTTTTTGTTTTGTTTTTTTTCTCCCAGTAAGAAAAGTTAGCTGAAAATAAGTAGCCTACGTATGGTCATTAAATAAGGCTGTCTATGCCCAGCCACAGTGGGATAAAACTCTTCAAAAATTCTGAAATTCTGAGCTGTAGTACACACATTTGTCATACAGTTTCCAAATTTTGAAACCAAATTTTCTATAGTCTCGTAGTGGAGTGAGTACTCAATGTTTGTTGCCAGTAGTTGTAGAGCATCTTCAAGCTCAGTTGAACGAACGCCCGCAGATACTTTCCAATTTTGTTTGTTTGTGCACGCCTGCTCCATCAAGAGCACACCACTGTGATATGTTGTGTGTACGATGTCGTCCCGCCCTTGGCGTGATGGCAAGAGACATGGCGGGGTTACTACGTTTCCCGTGACTCTCACGGAGTAGCGCTGTTGCACATCAATTACATTCTATTTTCATTCAATAAATGAGAAGCAATAACAAGGCGTGTGATTCACTTAACTACATGTTGAATCTCAAGGCATACTAAAATGGGGGAGGGATAATTGGGCACCACAAGTCGCAGGATCCCACGGTTATACTGTGAAGTGCCTCATGATGGATGACACTGTTACATCTAATAATACAACCTTTAAGAAAATGACTGCGATTAAAATTTGCTGCAGTCTCCCAAGTAATTTATTTATTATTGTTTTAAGAAATTATTTTAATTTTCAAAGTTAAAGATAGTTTATTTGGCGTTTTTTTGTGAAGTCTTACAAGAAACGTTCTTAGTTTCTGGCTCGAAAAACTTTTTACTGAATAAATTATCCCAAGAGCTAGCTATTAGAGTATCTGCATAACTTACCCTGCTCTATATGAAGGCCTCCCATTCTAAAATGAAATGCTTTTCTGTTTCCACTTTTCGGGAAGAGCAAAAAATATACTCTTTCTTCCCACACTTCTTTTGGTCTTTTCCAACACCCTGTTTCACAACATAGTTGATGAGAATTATTCCTTAATTGAGCAATAAGAAATTTGACTCTCCAAGAAATATTGACCCCTATGCTTTTTGTTGCTCATTATAAGTGGCATTAAACTCTTCAATATAATATTTTTTCTTTCTCCCTAAGTCTTTATCCCAAGTACTTGTGGAACTTATCCATAACAAAAGTTTTTCTCTTTATTGTTTATGGGACACATGTTCAAGCAAATAGCACTAAACCACTCTTGTTCAAGCAAATACCTTTTTACTAAATCATTTGTTATTTTATACCCCATTTACTAAACCACTCTTGTTAAAGCAAATACCCCCTTTCTAAACCATTTGTTATTTTTCCGCATCCAAATCTTCTTTCTTTTGCACAGTATGTCATTAAAGACAACTTTTGGTCATCTGCCATCTTCCATTTGCTCAATTTTTTTTTAAATACCTTATGACTGGCACCATAGCAATTGCTTCAATAGAAGTTGCCATCTTCCATTTGCTCAATTTCTTTTTAAATACCCAACAAGCAGCCCCATTTAACTTAACAAGACATCATAAAAAACTGCACTTTTTTTTTTTTTTTTGAAGTAATGACCCAATGACTCCCTTGAATTGCTTACTCCTTAGAGTCTTAATTAATACAAGCTAAACAATTTATTTAAAAGAATGATGAGAGACTTAATAGCTTACCACAGCCACTCTGTTAACTCAATTAAATATTTTAAGGTAAAAATCATCTTTCTATGTTAAATCATTAAAATATTCTTTAATATTATGTAGAAATTATAAATTTTTTATCACTCTTTTCCTACTGTGTTACTTTTATTATTTTTTAATGTGTTAAATTTTTTTATGCATTTTGTATATCACTTTGCTGATTAGAATATATTGCTTATTCTTGGTATATATTATAGATTATTTAATTCTCTAAATTTTTTTATCAAATATTCTTAAATATTTAAATACCAATCTTAAATATTCCTACTGATAATAAACATACTAAACATGATAATTTTCTAATTAATATGCTTCCATAATTTTAATTTTTTGTTATATATATTTAAATAAACTTTATTCTTCGTATAACTAATCATTTTTATCTTTTTAATATGTTGCATTATAACTCTTTAATAAATACATTTGACCATACTTTTTATTTATTTGACTATGGGGCTATGTTTTTTCCTACTCAATTGCTTTGAATAATAAATTAATATTTCAACAATATCTCACCTTTTAATAATAAATTAATATTTCAGCAATATCTCACCTTTATTTGAAAATTCATTTTTCTTTGAATAATAAAATAATATTTCAACAATATCTCACTTTTATTAAAAAATGTTTTAAATATTTTTTTTAAAAGATAAATTCTATTTAGAAATCTTATCCACTTTTTGGTGTATCCAAATCTTTTTTGGAAAATTGGCTTCATGAGATCTGGACATCCTTTGATAATTTGTCCAATCAATCTCCTATTATCCTTTAATGCTTGATTGATCGCTTCTGGAGGGTTCAATTTCAAATTCAATCACCAGTAGCTTTAGGATTGTAAATTCCAAAACTTGGTAACCAAAACATGGGGGTTGTGCAACAATATTATGGATTGTCTCATATGGATTCACTTGTACAAATGCCCAAACTCTCCAAGAAGGTGGTTCGATGCTAGATATAGGGGAAAAAAGTGGCTCTAAGACATGAGTTGGCAATGATTGAAGCATAAATGGCTCATAATAGCAATCCAATCACCCCAGATTTCCTCTCCACGGACAACCGCTTCCGAAAATTGGATTTGGAGCATCAAAAAAGATAAATTTTGCAGAAACAAGAGGTCGAATGGTGCCTTAAGAGTCGTGCTATTTGCACTAATCTTGGAGATAAACAACATAAAAAAAATTCATCAATTTGCATCTCTGCCAAAGCGACAAAAAACCATTTTGGTACATCGCAAACAACATCAGTGAAAAGCTATATAAAATGGATGACATTCATAAGGAGGCCATACACTTATTTGAAGAGGCTTATAGGGTGCACAATGATGTGGACTTTAATAATCAATTAGAATGTCTACATGGCTTTCCCAAGATTTTCTCAGAATCATATGTTGCAACTGTGGGAAAGTCGATCACCTATAAGGAGACTTTGGATGTTCTGAATTCCTTTGAAAAAAGATAAATGTCTAGGACCTAATGGTTGGACAAGTGAATTATTCTTACAATTTTTTCGATGTCATGGGTCCAGATTTGTTACATATAGTTGAGGAGATGAGAATTTTATGCAATATATCAGGTGTCATTAATGCCACCTTCATCGCCCTCATTCCAAAGTGCACAAATACCTCCTCCTTCAAGGATTACACATCTATTTCCTTATGCAACATTTCTTGTAAAATGATCTCTAAGATTATTGGCAACATGATCAAGGTAAGCCTATTGGAATTCACCTCTCTTGAGATATTCGTGTTTTTACAAAATAGATAGATTGAAGATGTAGTTGCACAAGAATTCCTACACTCAATTAAGATAAAAAAGACTAAAGACCATCATTGCATGTCTAGATCTCCATAAGGCCTATGACTGCATTGGACGTTTCTTGAACTTACTGTTAGGCCCCTATACTACTAGTGTAACCCCTTATTGTTATTAGTACAACCCCCTTATTATATTGATGTACCCATGTAGTGCTCATATTGTTACTATTGTGCCCCATAGAAGCCCACTATTGTTATTATTGTGCCCTTACATTATTATTGTTATGTAGGCTCTGATTATGTGAGGTCTTTTCATTTGTATCATCCAAGAATTGTTCATTTATGTAATGTAAAGGAGGTTGCCCCCTCGAAGAGGCTGAATTCTAAGGCGTTGATCTATCTCTTCTATCTTTCTTGAGCTGGTTTCATAACATTTGGTATCAGAGCT
>APFE030198090.1:0-19289 GCA_000404065.3 Pinus taeda | reverse complement strand
TTATATTGTAGAACAAAGGAATCAGGTGTCGAATTTGATAGTAAATTTGCGATAGGTCAATGAAATCTACTTTGATTTCCTTTCAAGAGAAACCATATGCAAATTTAATGGTTTTTGGCCCAAGACATACGATCTATATCAATGGATTTTCTCCACTTGGTCTGAAAATTGTGATATTCATCTATGCTTTAGAGGTTTTTAATTCTAAAATTTGGTACAATAAAATATCTGGATTTTTTTTTAAACAGAGACCTTGGTTTTGGGGTAGTGCGGGCCTTTTTATGACCCCATGGTTCGTAGGTTTTGACGCTAATTCCATGGTGGTTTCCAAACTATTGGTGTGGGTTGGTTTACATAATCTCCCTTTGCATCTTTGGCATCACAAAGTGTTAGAGGGAATCAACAATTTTTGAAGAAGTTCTTAAAGGTGGACCTAGATATAGCGACAAAATGAATCTTCACTTTTGCAAGGATATTTGTAGAATCAGATGTCAGTAAAGGTTCACTAGATCGTTGATTCGTAAAATGCCATGGATATTTCACATGACAGTTCGTCATAACAAACCTGACAATATTATATTAAAAATATGAAATTCTACACTATTACAATTTTATTTAATTTCTAGATCTATAGATTTTATTGTAATTAGTGTATGAATGCGAATGAAAATTATGTAAAAAACTAGAGAATGACAAAATAAGATCACACACACACATAAGACATAAAATATGATCTGGGAAACAATTTTAGGAGAAAACCCAACTGGAACGTGAGGTCGCTTCACTCTCTTTCTCTATATGGAAAATAAGGCTACAAGTACAAAGAAGTAATGCATGTGCCCTGTGTATTGCTACAATGCACACATCCATTCTATGTCCTCTACCTCCTATCTCTCATGGCTATCTTTGCTCAACTATGGAACAAAATTCTCTCAAAAGAATGGAATTCTTCTTCCTCCTAGTGGCCTAGTTATAACACTTCCTGATAGCCTACTAGTGGTTAAGTTTGACTACTTCAACTCTTAACTGAAGTTACAAAATAAACTTTTCTATAGTCTTTTACATCAAAAACGCATGGCTAACATTGACGCGGCATCCTCTTGAATTATAGATGTGAAAACAGGAAGGTCAAGTTCTGAGTGGGACAACGTTTACATACAAACTCCAATTGACATGTTTCTTGCGTCGTTGGAAATATCTCTGTGTGTAGAATAGCATGAAAAGGTTCCGTGCTAAAGCAAAAAAGTTTTAACTGCCCCTAGATGTCGTTTGATGCCTCAAAATGCTCCAAGAAGGTTTTAGACCTAGTTTGATAGCTAAAGCAGAAAAGTTTTAACTGCCCTCAAATGTCGTTTGATGCCTCAAAATGCTCTGAGAAGGTTTTAGACCCTGTTTTGTCAAACTGGGTCCCACTGATAAAAATGGTCTCATGCGTTGATTGCTCCATTTTTCCACTCTGAATGCATCAAGATGGATGACAAAAAATATAATGATCCAATCTAGATCAATCTTATTATTCTAATTCATAATATGCAATGGTCTCATTTTCTAGATTTTGAAAATACGACATTTAAATTTTGTATTTGCCTTCAAACCAGACACTTACAAAATTTGTGTCCTCGGGCCGAAAAAGACCCCAAAAGAAAAAAGAAACAAGCCCAAAATCCAAAAGGATGGCAGTTCTTAGATTCCAATGATACCGTAGCAGAGGAGGAAGAAAACTAAGTGAATGCTACAAATATTGTTGATCAAAACTCTCAAGAAAATACAGAGAAGAGGGGTGGAGCAGGTAGGTTCGATGGTTCAAACATCCAAAGTAACATCAGAATTATATCTCCAACAATAACAGATCGAAAAGACTACATATGAAAGAGAGCCACGCTGCACTAAAATAATTCATGCATCAGAAAGTTCAGACTTTGATAAAGAAATCCCTGTAAATATAACAAAAAATCAAATGGTTGTTGTATCTTCCACTATCACAGCTTGATCTAATATTTTTTAAGCATATGCAAAATGTAATTTTGATCTTTAGAATAAAATTATGATTTTTCCTTTGAGACAAAAAACACTTCAACACTGTGTTGAACATGAAAAAAATATAGCGAGTTGTAATATAAATAGTATTTTATATCTTTTTGTTATTGATATTTATGTTCTATATTCACATATAGTATTAAAAAATAATTATTTTGTTATGAATATTTATGTTTTATATTAACTTTTTTAGTTATTAATATTGTAATTTTTTTAATATAAATATATTTTATTATATTTTATAAAACATCTTATTTTTATATATTTAAGATAGTGTTTTCACAGCATAATATTGTGCTGAGAGGCATATTCCACATGGTACTTGTCTTACTCCATCGGCAAAGATTACACATACTGTTCTGTTAGAAAAAATGGAAAAATATATATATATACTTAATTAATAAGAAAACAAGTCAATCGAAACCAAATAAAAAATAAATATATAAACATGCAGAATACAACTTGCAGTGTTCAGTCACTTCGTTCGTTTAACATTGAATTCGCTGCATCTGATTGCTTTCACCGTTGCTTCAATATCGTGGATCTGTCTGATATGTGTGTATGACATGTTGCTAACGTGCACAGTTGAAGCCTATATTCGCTACAACAACGACGGAATTTAATTCTCACAAGCAATTGGAGTAAAACTAGCATTTGCACCTGATGTTGCAAAGGAAACGCTGTAAGGCATAGAGTGTGGAAGAATAGCGACATGTGAATGGGCATTGTTGAAAGAAAGGGTGGATGATAATGAGTTGCAATTGAAATTGTTAGTTATGTGTATGTTGAATATGGATATTTTGTAAATAATAGTTTGCAAAAGAATAGTGACATGTGAATGGACATTGTTGAAAGCAAGCATGCATGATATTGAGTTACACTTGAAGCTATTAGTTATGTGTGTTTTGAATAGGGATATTTTGTAAGTAATAGTAGTTTGTGGAAGAATAGTAACATGTGAATGGACATTCTTGAAAGCATGGGTGGATGATAATGAGTTATAGTTAATGTCAGGTAGAGGTTATCCATTATCCATGTAGTAGTTGTTGTTTATGTGAACGTGTTTTTGTACATTATTTTAAAGTTTTTCGAATGGGCATCTTTCAAATTTTGGAAAAGAAATTGAAGTGTCTGGCAAGTTTTGGCCTACTACTCATAAACATCAATCCGAAAAAGGGGTATGTGTTGTAGTATTTGTAAATGAGTAAACATTTAAAATTTGGTTTTATATGAAAAAAGATTTAGTATGCATAATGAAACATTAAATCAAAACAATAACAATAAAGCAATTTTGCATACCGTCATCTACACATATTGTAAAGCAACTCTAGCCACATTTTGAATATTGCTACAAGGGCTTAGGCTATAAAGACTCCACATTCAAAACAAAATGGAAAGGTAGGATGAGAAACATATTGGATCATAAAGTAATAAAGAGTACAGTAGAAGCAAGGGATCCTTATAATTATCGATGGTCCTCCTTAAGCCTTACTAGGATTGGTGCCTTTTGGTGGCTTAGGCAAGAAGAGTGATTTTCTAGGTATCATTTTCATTTTGTTGCTCCTATGGGGATTCTTAGATTCAGAATTTGAAGGGACCCAACATCGTAAAAGTGTTGTTTGGTGGCTTGGGCCTATAACACATGAACTGGTACTTATCCCCAAACAACTCGAGAGTGTACAAATTTCCGAGGACAAAGGATAAAAGGGAGTTACTATTAAAATTTAAAATTCCAGCTTAACAAACTATACCAGGGATTTCTTGAAAATTTTAATTTACTAGCCTTTGCATTTCATCAAAATATAAGAGCTTTACTGTAAAATAAGGATTGAAACTGAAAAGTAATGAGTTGTTATCATTTTTTTCCATTCCACCAGTCACAAAACATTAAACATGTATGTACCAGTTCACTCTACATGATTCATGATTTATTGCAGAAATGGTAAAAAACTCAATGCTTATTTCTTCTGATCTCAACAGAAATTTGCATTTCGAATTTGTACAACCAAGGCTTCAGGAACTAATAACTCAACCCAAGCTAAAGGAAACATGAGAACCAACCAGAAAAAAAAAAAAAAAGAAATGAACCCACAATACCATGGCTATCAAAGAAATGGAAAGGATAGACGAATCCACTGTCAATCTAGGTGATACTCCATGTCAATGATAGATCATAACCAAGAAACCACATGCATGTGCCATGCATGCTGAAATTAGTGAGGAAAACATACATGCAACTCATTACCTGCAACCAAAACCCACTTTAGCTGTTGATCCCGATGTCCTCTTATGCATTCCTTCTCTTCCTTTGCCTTCTTTCTCCAAAACTCCAAGTATGCCACACTACTCCATGAATGTTCCAAGAAAAATTTAAGTGTCCAAGAGTATGAGGGAGAGAGGGAATAGAAGAGAGCTCCACCAAAACTTGTCAAAAAAAAGCTTAGCAACTGATCCTCAAAATCCTTTTTATCAATGAGGCCTCTATTTTCTTCAATTTCCTCCTCACATGAAACATAGGACCTTTCACCTTCCTTTTCTCCTAATTTCTATTATTTTCATAAATAAATGTGCAAAAATTCCACTTTCCCTTTCCAAAGCCTTTTCCATTTCCTTTTCCAATTTCCTTAGCCATATAACTGAAATGAACACCCACTAGGATGTTTTTTTTTCTTTTTTTTCCGACCATTCAACTTGGAATACGTGTCCCATGGCCGCGCTCTTATATATTTTTACTGGATTTTAAACTAGGGATGTTAGACTTAAAAATAATAAAAGATACTTCTTAATAAAACTAATTAGTTTCTTGGCTTGGTTGGCACTTACTAGAAAAATTTTCTACTTGTCCTTGTGCACATTGATGGTGAAGGATTTTCCATCCTTGATGAGGCGGTACAAGTTGGTTCTCTGCATGAAGATTGAATCCTACATGTACATATAGAGACTTACAAACACCACTCCACATACATTAAGGGGAACTATATCTAGTTCCGCTTCATTAATAAAATTAACATTAATAGAAAATCTAATTTTGCACTGTTTTCTTACCTTTATTTCTGCATCCTAATTTACCCATCCCAATGGATATGGGCTTGGATGATCACGAATTTCCAATCCTAATTTATTGACTAGCTCTCCTATAATGAGATTCGCCTTTGATCCTGAGTCAAACATAACATCAATCTTTGTCTTCTTGACATGTATCTTTATGTGGAAGAGTTTGGTCATTTCTTTCTCTTCTTGTTGCTAAAGGCCACTCATATTCAACTTCTTCTGCACTGATGTAGATACGATTTTCTCATGCACATATGAGCTACTTTTAACCTGATTTCTTGAGTTAGTGACCATGAGGTTCTTCTTCTTTACATTTTTATTTTTGTTCTCTGGTTTAAGCTCCAAATGTAATTTCCAAAACTTCTCCTCTGTATGACTATCAATGTTATAGTAGTTGTAGTGGTTTCTGGGATCTTTGCACTAGTGTGCTATGGCTGCCATATTTTCATCTTTTCCCCTTTTTTAGTTCTTCCCCTCCTTAGAAGTGTATTGGTGCTCCTTGTGATTTGACCTCAAGGTATCTGTGTGGCTTTCCCTCCAAGTCAGGGTACGACCCTCAAATTTCAACTAAGAAAATGAATTATTATATTCTCCCTCAATATGATGAACACTAAAACATGCTTCTAATTGCTGCAACCAATGAATTAGTTTTAGAGTGTCAATCTCACCTTAATATGGCTTTATATCTACCTTCACTTCCATTTTGAGATATGAGTTTGAATGATTCACAACACTTAAACTAGGTTGATATTTTTTTGGTTCTTCTTTTAATCCTTCTCTGTTTCTTCCTGATCTCCTAACCTTCCCTTGATCTGGATCTTTTAAAGTGACTTGGCTTGTAAAAACATTCAAGCATGAATGATAGAACTTAAAACAACAATTAACAATTAAATCAACTATAAAAGACTTGAATGAAGCTATAATTCAAAACAAAATATAGAAGACCGAGACAAGATGAAAATAGAAACAAAACCAATTGATAACAGATTTTGTCTAGTGTGGACTACTTCTCCAAGTCATACCTCCAAGGGAGTAGCCTCTTTTAATTATTTCATATGCTATGCATTAAAATTCTTTGTTACATCACCAAAATGCCTCCATTTTTTCTACAAAAATGAGCTCTCTGTTACTAGGAAGTGGCCTCCAAAATGCCACCTAAAACCTCCTCTGATTGCTGCAAATTCGAGCTCCAAAACCTACTTTGTTACAAAAGCATAGGTTTAAAACCAAGTTCAAAACCTCTTGGCTCTACAAAAGTTACACAACCAAATCTTGTAGTGCATTTGTATTTTTTTTGGCATAAATAATGTTGAGGATCTGTATCCCGAGGGTTGAGCTCATGGAGGTTATGTCCCATTCATTATAACACATATAATTTTAGATATTTTGTTATGTTTTCGACCAATCGAAAGTCGATTTGATGACATGTTGGTTGGCTTGTTGATTTGCTATAACACAGGGCTTGTGGGTGACACTTTTAATACATAATATTTGTTTATGTCATTTCAACCATGGGCACTTGTTATAACTATAGCTCTGTGGTCCTCATGACTGTTTGACCTCCTATGGTTTTTCTACTTTGCATGACTCTTCATATTCTAAATGTGTCCTTTGGAATTCCACTTTAAAATACATTTTGAATAGGTAATTACATAATCCACAATAATGATGTTGCATATGATGACTTGTGATAGGACATGACATGAAACTGATGATATGGACTGCATGATGATGTGAAAATGCCAAGTTGTCCTTCTTGCTACTTCTTTCTTTGTGTCTTCTTAAAAAGATGGTACATGTTATCCTTCTTCCTCCTCCTTATGACTTGAAGATGAAGAGTTTTCCATGTGATCTTGATCTTGATCTTGTGTAATAGTCTGATGTTCCTTCGTCTTCCCACTTGATGATCATCTTATCTCTTCAGCTCCATATGTGTCTTCTATCATGTCCTCCTTCTCCATCTCCCTCTTACACATCTTGCCATAGCATGATAGAGTAACTGCATCTACAATCCACTCATGAAAAGATGACATCAGTCCGATAATCCCCTAGTGTAAGATTGTGCATATTGATCCACTGATTGAGCCAAAACCAATTGATAGGCTAGGAAAGAGGCTTAATATCTATGCAATTGTGCATCACAGTCAGTAAGGGGTGAAGTTTGAGCCTTGAGATTGCACAATGCGTAGTTCAGGCTAGACTGAGGAAGAATATTACGCAGTTTGGGAGGTCAATGAGCCAGGCTGAGGGGTTGGCTACTGTTTTAGTCAACTACACAGTTTTGGGAGGCAAAGCAGATTTGGTGATTGTGTAGTTGCACAACTCAAGAGATCAAGGATTGGGCTTGAGGTGTAAGACTATGCAATGTGCAATTTAGGCATGGCTGGAGGGAATGATTGCGCAGTTTTGGAGGCCAAGGTGTGGGCTTGAGCATTGAAAATGCGAAATGCGTGGTGTTGGAAGGAGCTTGGATGGAGAGAAAAATTGTGCAATTCTAGGACTCATGGGCTGGGCTTGAGCACTGAGGTTGCAAAATGTGCAGTTATGGGAGGCAAAGATTTCACATTGTGCAATTCAAAGATACAAGGTCACTGCTTGACGGATAAGACTACGCAATGCAAAGTTCAGGAGGGCTGGATGAGGTTAGGTGGTTGGAAATTTTTTGAAATTTGGCTGAGTGTGGGACCAAAGAGATTGTTGTGAACAATGATATGACTTGACTATGATCACACACTTGAAACAATTTGATCACATAACAACATAGATCATCCAGAACACATTAACAACATATTTCCCTCAATGCGACAACTTTGCGATGACTTTACGACAAGTGCGACACTAAAGGTACACTTTCTGAAAACCATGACGACACTTGTGCGATAGTGCTTAAAAATTTGGGAATGGGTGTGAATGGCGTTTACATGGTTAGACCAATGCATTCGCATGAATATAACCCCTTGAAACCGCCAGAACAAGCATACATACATTATGCAACATCTAACATGCGAAAATGTGACAATTTCTAGAATGAGAATGACTCTTGCGATATGTGAACGACAGTGAAAGTAAAACATGCTAGAGCAAAGATAACATGAAAATGACACTAATTAAAGTGAAAGCAAGTGAAAGCGACAACCAAAAACATGAAAATGACACTCGCGAGAACAAAGGTGCACGGAAGCGAAAGTTTGCAAAACTCACCAAAATGGAAGTACAAACAAAAATAGAATGTGAGAAATTATTGTTGTGAGTGCGCACTATCGACATGGATTGGAAATCGCACATGCACAATCTTAATGGAACATGGTATTCTTGTCCAAGCTTGCGTAAAATAATGCACTCATGCACTTGTTACTGATGAGCATGTGTGAGCAAGTGACTTCGACACTTCCAATCTAAGAAGGGATCTCAAAAATCATTAGCTGACCAAGAAGTGGTTATGTGACTGATCACAAGATCCACAGTAGGCTCCAAAATTCAAGTGTATGAAAAATTTTGGAGGGTGTTTGTTGCATCGACAACACAACCTCAACACATATTTGGATGTAGGAAAACATGTTATTTTTTGGCTCTAATTCGTGAATATATGTTCGAATGTTGTTTCCTATGGATATGAGAAAATTGTGACTCTGATAGTTCAAAAACAACATGTGGTAGATGGACCCAAAGTGGTATTTTAGAAGATGCATCAACATTTGGGTCAAAATCAAGGGTTCATTTATTGTGATACATTACTGTTTTTTTCACTAAGTAAAAATCATTCTTGAAATCAAATTACCAATTCTCCTAAAGCTTGAATACCCTCAACCATAAAAGAACTACAAGGGTTTTCCTCTTATCAATGCCATCAAATTCTTCTACTTCCTTGTACCCATTGATATTGGGGAAGGCCACAATCCGGTGAATTTCCTTATCAATCCTCTTTCTTCTAGCACAAGTGATTTATGTCGAGGATTTGTATAAGGTAGGATGACTTTTGGCAAATGGATTCACTTAGTAAATTCACTAAAAAGCTTATTAGGGTGTGGGACATCAAAGCCTTAGTAGAGGATTGAGAGAGGTTTGCTTTTGGATCCAAGTTTGGGAGGTCCATTAAAAGGGCTAAGATTAGAAGAGGTAGAGTGATTTGGCTATTGTTTCAGCAATTGGAGCACTTTTTTGGTATTTTAAGGATAATTTTGGAATGCATTTTGTTCAATATTACAAGGAAAATTTGTATTCTTCTTTCATTTTCCTTTAAATGCATAATTAACCTATTTTAAGTAAAATTTCCTCTACAATATAATATAAAAGTTTGTATTGAATTACCAACTTATTTTTCAACCAATAACTCAAACTCTTTACATAGTTTGGAAAGTTCATGTTTAGTTTAGAATGTACACCCATGTAGATATTGTTTTATGATGAACAACCAAAACAAAGTAAAATGCGCCACCCAATAAAGACTTGGTTTGTATAGAACCGTATAAATTTATATGCACAAGGTGAAACACATCCTTATCTTTATTTTTAATCCTTTCATATTCAAAGTTATTATATTGCATGTTTATTACAATCCACTAATTCATTGAGAAACTCTTAACCACCTCATTCTTTTGTAACAAAATTAAACTTACAATATTTAGGTAACCATATCTCAAGATGCCACAACTATTATAGTGACATACTAAATAATGTTAACGGTTAACCTACTTCACCTTCCTTTAATTCATTTTCATTACATTTAATCTAATGTGTTAAAATTATTCATTTTTATTACATTTAAGTGAGTATGTGAGAAAATAAAAAATCTTTTAACACATTCTTCCTCAACAATGTTAATTTTTTTTGTATTCTGGGTTTTATCTCCATAAAATATTTTGTCTTCCATTCATAGTAAGACTCTCAGCCAATAATGGGACTCTACCGTTCTTGTTGTTGAAGATTTGGCTTTGTATTGATTTTCTATCATGGTCATGGTCTCTGCCGGAAGAATGGACAACTCTGCCACAATAATGGGACTCTACCGTTCTTATTGTTGAAGAATTGGCTTTATACTTGATTCTATATCATGGTCATGGTCTTTGCTGGTTGGGGTACCTTGATGATTTTCGTATACTTTGCATATTTTGCAGATTCTTATATCAAACTCTTCGAAAAGAATTCTAAGCTGTAGCCCACTCATTTGTCATACAATTCAAGGTCTCCACAAAAATTTGGCAATCATGGTAACTCAAACCAAACATTGGATCCCTCTGGAAACGTCTCTTTAATATTCCACTTTTTGAATTACTCATTTATGTTATTTCTATTACTTTGAACTAATTTTTTGTGCTCTCGTAGTGGAGTCCTCAATGTTTGTTGGGAGGAGTTGGAAAACGGCGGATAACATTTTCAAGGTTATGTTGTACAAACGGGGCATATGCTTTTCAACTTTGTTTATTTCATCTACGTCTGTTTTACGTTTCTTTATAAAGAGAGTAATTTTTAACAAATCACTAAATCAATCATTAAGTGATGGGCTTAGTGTATGAGCTCATTAAGTATACACTCACACTAGCATCTATGAGTTGGCATCAGTTCAATTGACAAACCAATCCCACTATTGAAAGGATGTGTTTTTCCTTGTAAAATTCAACCTTTCATGTGGCTACCCATGACAACATAGTAATATATCACTATAACTTGCCCTTTTTGGGTAAATCTCAAAATCTTTTGATGTTTTAGGTTTTAATGTTTTAGGTTTACATTTCCGCAGATGTCTAACAATAACCAGTTAAACTACATATCTCTGAGATCAAGGAAATTTAACAGTTTCACAGCTGTGCATGGCTCAAACATTCTGATACACTGACCGTGAAGATTTTTCTACTATGTTTCTCATTATCAAAATTTTAACTGTTCCTTTTTTATTACGAGAAATATAGACACCTATGAAAATTTCAGCGATATTAGTGTTAAATTAATATTAATAGTTTTTGGAGTCGGTACAATTTGTCAAATGAATTTATCAAAGGTTAATGGAAGAATTTTTCAAAGGCTAATAAATAGCATAAAAAAGCATTTTTCTAGTTAAAAAAAAAATAACAGACAGATACCAACGACTTTATCAAAGGTTAACGGAAGATTTTTTCAAAGGGTAATAAAAGGCATAAAAAAGGCACTTTTCTAGTTAAAATAAAAAATAACAGGGAGATACCAACGACTTCCAAATGCAGCCAAATATAACTAAGCACAAAGCAAAATGAGTCATAAGACTAAAAATCAAAGACGGGAGCAAGTATTTGCGAATTTGTCACATAATCTGGTAAACTTGCATGTAAAAGCAAAGAGTTAGAATTTTTTTATACAAATTATTCACAAGTAATTATCCAATTCACAACTCCACAATCCCTCATTAACCATTAGATATAATATTCATTAGTACATCAAGTAAGTTGCAATAAAAGACAATAAATTGCATAACCATTAACCACCACTGTGGTAGTGTAATAACATAAAATGTCTCATGAATCCTTGCTACCATTTCATGATTTCCTTAACCATATTAATTAATCTCATACTTGGACATTATGGTTATGCCATCAAATAAAGAACCATCAATATCAAGGATTCATCATCATCAAACTGACACAAAAGGCAATCACACCATGGAACACCAATATACCCTAGAAACCCTGTAGGCTGAAAACCAACAAATGTGTTTAATCTCATTATTAAACGCTCGTGAGGGATTTCACCCCACACTCATTGGCTTATAAGGGATTCCATCCCTTACCATTGTTATAAAATCATTACAATGAATTATCATTAAGTTGTCACATAACTAGCTAAAATCTAATACAGTTTTCATGTAATCTTTTACTTACATACCGCCACATACAACATTCCTTGTAGCATGATTGTTCTAGCAATGTACGATCTTGCAACTTGAACTCATCTGCATGGACCATTGATCACTTTCCTGCCACAATGTTAACATCACTTTCCTCTGGCACCAACTGCCATCGTTTCTTGTTAATGTTGTCGTCAACAAGCTTGGGCAACAAGATTAGATACCATATTAATGAATCAATAATCAACCTCTAAAAGAGATCTTTTTAGCATCTACTCATATGCATGAGCAAGCATGACATGTTATTTAATTAGTACACATACTCAAGTAAATATTGTTTGACCTCCACAATGTTTATTTACACTAATGCATAATTCTCTTTAAGAGTTCTAACTCATTAGTTCTACTAACATGTATAACACATTCATTATATCTTCATACATGTAATATATCTTCATAAATGTAATACACTGCTATTTCTATGCTTAAGCACATATGTTCTTTTCACATAGTTATTTTTCGAGAACTCAACATAATCTCTTAAACATACAAAGAACATAACTCCATATCATAATGACTATTCTTTGTGCATACCATTGCTTATCATATTAGCTCTTCTTTAATGTATGCAACACATATTCCCTTCATTAGAATACTACCATCATTTCATACAACAAACCACATACCTCTTTCTTAAAGGAAGTCATTATAACCTCATTTCTCTATCTTCCTATATGAGGGTTTCTCAAGCTTCCCTTTCAAGAAATTATTAAAGATATCCATCTTTATGCATAAAAATCATGATACAAAAAAACAAGGTATACTTACCCTTTATGCATCAAAATCAAGAAATCAACACAACTCATTTAACAAGACAATCTCTTAAAGAGATTATTATTTTCAAGAAAGTTAACATGATCACTTTCTCTATGTACACACAGACTCATATTTCCAAAGTCTTAATAGCTACCCTTATGTGCATGCAACATGTATTATTTCCTAACACAATTACTTTTACTTCAATGCACATAGTCTTTTCATGAAACAAGTATGGATTCTTGCTCTTGCATGAACACTATTCATGTGTGTCTTTTAAGGAAAGAATCTCTAACTTTGTTTTTCAAGAAATCTCTTATAAAGTCACATGCATGAAGAATGCTCTCTTTTTCTAAAAAGACACTATATTTGTGTATATAAAACATACGTTTTTCTTCAAGAAAGATTGATTGATTATCGATGTGCCAAGAAGCACATCATATAGCAATTCCTATCATGCATGCAATGCATAAATTTTCCACAAAAAACTTCCAAATTAACTAATATCCCAATGCAATAAAGCATATATCCATTTTTAATAAAATCCAACTTAACCTCTATTTCTTTTATATGCCTTCTTTTTCGATAAATGCAATATTAACTTCTATTTCTTTAATACGCAATTTTTTTTTTTTTTTTTTTTTTTTTTTTCTTTTTTTTTGGTCCATAAATACAATATTAACTTCTACATTTTTAATATGCATTCCCTTTTCCCAAAATGCAATAGCTATTGTTTGAATATGTATTCTCCTCACCCAAAATAGCAATTTCTATGAGCAAAATAACCTATACTTATTTCAAATACTAACACAAACTCCTATATTTTCCAAGATTTGGCATAGACATTTATCTTGTCATGGATTGAGCGTCCAATAGTGAAGGCAGTGCACCTGAAACAGTAAGTTCTTGATTTTCTGCTACGGTTTTGTCTTGACAATGGCAAATGCCGAAACAGATCCGGTTCTTCACAATGCCATTGAAAAAGCGTTTGGATTCCCGGACGTCAGAGGAGTCTGGCAAAGCCTCTGGCTCTCGGCAGCGCTTTTTGAGTGCGACCGACATGATTGAATGACGGACGAGAGATTTGAACACGGAACATAACAATGGTGATAGCTCGGCTGCATTGAAGAGCTACTCTGGAAGTTTTCCATTCGAAACCTCGGTGGAAGTAATCCTTCAAGCTGCAACCACGCGGAGGGTAAGAACCTTCCATAATTTATACGTTTAAACCACTAACCATTATAGTAGTTGCAACAAGATCAATAGACGTGAAATTACATGGTTTCGTAATTTCTAAAACTGAGATTCCATCCTCAAGACCTCAGTCCAGAGTCACTGCTTTCTCCAGCCAGTGAAGCTTGATACCCGTACATTCTAAACCTTTCAAAGACTTGAAGAGGCGACAAGATCGAAACCGTTAGCAGAACCAAACGGCAAAAGAATGAACTGTGCAAACCACGAAAAACAATATGAACGCTGCAACTTGGGTGGAAAAAAAAATCACCCAGAATACAGTCGATTGACTCTTCACTCAGGCAGTGATAGCATCGAGTTGCCCCAAATTTACTTGACACCACCATCCAAAAAAGCGTTTCCTTTTTACCAAGATACCTTTCTTGATTTCCCTCAATCAGTTTTACAAATATTTATAACTGATTCGTAACTTTCGATTTTACCTTGGGTTATTTACGAGAGGGATATGACAGAATTCAAGGTTAATACCCATGACTGAAGAAATTCGTGGTTGCATTGCTGGGTGGACCTCGTCCTCATCTTCATAATCATATTTTAGGTCGCTGGAATTTTGGTTCGTTCTGTCTAAATCTATGTGAGAAACACACACCAAAAATTTTATGGTTGAGAGAATAACAGATGTAAATTTATCACTTTTTCCAAAGTGATTGGATCCAAGTATTTGAAGTTTTGATATTTTTAATTGAGTAAAAGAGTTCATTTTATAGTTTAGTATAGGGATGTGTAAATTTGTATTTCAATAAGTGTTTTTAAAATAAAAATAAAAAAATAAAAATTATGTTTTAATTAGAAAAATAATATAATTATGATTAAAAAATAAATATATTGTAAAGTAATTAGAAGTAAAAGAAATGTGGGAATCATCTGTTTAAATGTTTTATTTTTCAAAAATATTTCAATAAGTAATTTAAATAAATTATTTGAAAATTTATGTTAACTAATTTATTTGGATATGAAATTGATATCATATACAGCTGGTTTGAATTCTCAAGTGTTAAATTGACAAGGTAAAAACTTGAATTCATCTCATTTATGATGCTCGTCAAATACAAGATGT
Organism: Pinus taeda; assembly: GCA_000404065.3. Classification (NCBI taxonomy): domain Eukaryota; kingdom Viridiplantae; phylum Streptophyta; class Pinopsida; order Pinales; family Pinaceae; genus Pinus; species Pinus taeda. The sequence continues at coordinate 4,260 of APFE030198090.1, read as the reverse complement.
ACGGACAAATACATGCTACAGCACGTGGAATTTTTATTTTTTTAATCAATATACATAAAATGTACGGAAAACATTTTTATTTTTTTAATCAATATACATAAAATGGATCATAGAAAACATTTTTTTTTAGATATTTTATCATTAACCATAAAAACAAACAAAATACATTACCAATGAAACTTGGTTTGTATCCAATCATATAAATTTATATTTCTTTACAAATACATGTAGTTCACAATGAACTATGTCAAAAGTCATTAAACACTTCATTCTTTTGTAACAAAGTTAATTTTACAACGTTGAAATAACCATATTTCAGATATCCCAAATTATTCTTTTTAATTATATTTATGTTAATGTGTAAAAGAAATAATATTAATTTTGTGGATTCTGGGTTTTAAACCTTTATCTCTTGCATTCATAAGAAGAAAGGACAACACTGCCACAATAATGAGACTCTACTGTTCGTGTTGTCGAAGATTTGGCTTTGCACTTGATTCTATCATGGTCTCTGTTGGACGGGGCATCTCTGGAAAATTGTTTTTCGCTATAGTTAGATACCATTATTTTAGTATATTTTGTAGATTTTTTTTGTTTTGTTTTTTTTCTCCCAGTAAGAAAAGTTAGCTGAAAATAAGTAGCCTACGTATGGTCATTAAATAAGGCTGTCTATGCCCAGCCACAGTGGGATAAAACTCTTCAAAAATTCTGAAATTCTGAGCTGTAGTACACACATTTGTCATACAGTTTCCAAATTTTGAAACCAAATTTTCTATAGTCTCGTAGTGGAGTGAGTACTCAATGTTTGTTGCCAGTAGTTGTAGAGCATCTTCAAGCTCAGTTGAACGAACGCCCGCAGATACTTTCCAATTTTGTTTGTTTGTGCACGCCTGCTCCATCAAGAGCACACCACTGTGATATGTTGTGTGTACGATGTCGTCCCGCCCTTGGCGTGATGGCAAGAGACATGGCGGGGTTACTACGTTTCCCGTGACTCTCACGGAGTAGCGCTGTTGCACATCAATTACATTCTATTTTCATTCAATAAATGAGAAGCAATAACAAGGCGTGTGATTCACTTAACTACATGTTGAATCTCAAGGCATACTAAAATGGGGGAGGGATAATTGGGCACCACAAGTCGCAGGATCCCACGGTTATACTGTGAAGTGCCTCATGATGGATGACACTGTTACATCTAATAATACAACCTTTAAGAAAATGACTGCGATTAAAATTTGCTGCAGTCTCCCAAGTAATTTATTTATTATTGTTTTAAGAAATTATTTTAATTTTCAAAGTTAAAGATAGTTTATTTGGCGTTTTTTTGTGAAGTCTTACAAGAAACGTTCTTAGTTTCTGGCTCGAAAAACTTTTTACTGAATAAATTATCCCAAGAGCTAGCTATTAGAGTATCTGCATAACTTACCCTGCTCTATATGAAGGCCTCCCATTCTAAAATGAAATGCTTTTCTGTTTCCACTTTTCGGGAAGAGCAAAAAATATACTCTTTCTTCCCACACTTCTTTTGGTCTTTTCCAACACCCTGTTTCACAACATAGTTGATGAGAATTATTCCTTAATTGAGCAATAAGAAATTTGACTCTCCAAGAAATATTGACCCCTATGCTTTTTGTTGCTCATTATAAGTGGCATTAAACTCTTCAATATAATATTTTTTCTTTCTCCCTAAGTCTTTATCCCAAGTACTTGTGGAACTTATCCATAACAAAAGTTTTTCTCTTTATTGTTTATGGGACACATGTTCAAGCAAATAGCACTAAACCACTCTTGTTCAAGCAAATACCTTTTTACTAAATCATTTGTTATTTTATACCCCATTTACTAAACCACTCTTGTTAAAGCAAATACCCCCTTTCTAAACCATTTGTTATTTTTCCGCATCCAAATCTTCTTTCTTTTGCACAGTATGTCATTAAAGACAACTTTTGGTCATCTGCCATCTTCCATTTGCTCAATTTTTTTTTAAATACCTTATGACTGGCACCATAGCAATTGCTTCAATAGAAGTTGCCATCTTCCATTTGCTCAATTTCTTTTTAAATACCCAACAAGCAGCCCCATTTAACTTAACAAGACATCATAAAAAACTGCACTTTTTTTTTTTTTTTTGAAGTAATGACCCAATGACTCCCTTGAATTGCTTACTCCTTAGAGTCTTAATTAATACAAGCTAAACAATTTATTTAAAAGAATGATGAGAGACTTAATAGCTTACCACAGCCACTCTGTTAACTCAATTAAATATTTTAAGGTAAAAATCATCTTTCTATGTTAAATCATTAAAATATTCTTTAATATTATGTAGAAATTATAAATTTTTTATCACTCTTTTCCTACTGTGTTACTTTTATTATTTTTTAATGTGTTAAATTTTTTTATGCATTTTGTATATCACTTTGCTGATTAGAATATATTGCTTATTCTTGGTATATATTATAGATTATTTAATTCTCTAAATTTTTTTATCAAATATTCTTAAATATTTAAATACCAATCTTAAATATTCCTACTGATAATAAACATACTAAACATGATAATTTTCTAATTAATATGCTTCCATAATTTTAATTTTTTGTTATATATATTTAAATAAACTTTATTCTTCGTATAACTAATCATTTTTATCTTTTTAATATGTTGCATTATAACTCTTTAATAAATACATTTGACCATACTTTTTATTTATTTGACTATGGGGCTATGTTTTTTCCTACTCAATTGCTTTGAATAATAAATTAATATTTCAACAATATCTCACCTTTTAATAATAAATTAATATTTCAGCAATATCTCACCTTTATTTGAAAATTCATTTTTCTTTGAATAATAAAATAATATTTCAACAATATCTCACTTTTATTAAAAAATGTTTTAAATATTTTTTTTAAAAGATAAATTCTATTTAGAAATCTTATCCACTTTTTGGTGTATCCAAATCTTTTTTGGAAAATTGGCTTCATGAGATCTGGACATCCTTTGATAATTTGTCCAATCAATCTCCTATTATCCTTTAATGCTTGATTGATCGCTTCTGGAGGGTTCAATTTCAAATTCAATCACCAGTAGCTTTAGGATTGTAAATTCCAAAACTTGGTAACCAAAACATGGGGGTTGTGCAACAATATTATGGATTGTCTCATATGGATTCACTTGTACAAATGCCCAAACTCTCCAAGAAGGTGGTTCGATGCTAGATATAGGGGAAAAAAGTGGCTCTAAGACATGAGTTGGCAATGATTGAAGCATAAATGGCTCATAATAGCAATCCAATCACCCCAGATTTCCTCTCCACGGACAACCGCTTCCGAAAATTGGATTTGGAGCATCAAAAAAGATAAATTTTGCAGAAACAAGAGGTCGAATGGTGCCTTAAGAGTCGTGCTATTTGCACTAATCTTGGAGATAAACAACATAAAAAAAATTCATCAATTTGCATCTCTGCCAAAGCGACAAAAAACCATTTTGGTACATCGCAAACAACATCAGTGAAAAGCTATATAAAATGGATGACATTCATAAGGAGGCCATACACTTATTTGAAGAGGCTTATAGGGTGCACAATGATGTGGACTTTAATAATCAATTAGAATGTCTACATGGCTTTCCCAAGATTTTCTCAGAATCATATGTTGCAACTGTGGGAAAGTCGATCACCTATAAGGAGACTTTGGATGTTCTGAATTCCTTTGAAAAAAGATAAATGTCTAGGACCTAATGGTTGGACAAGTGAATTATTCTTACAATTTTTTCGATGTCATGGGTCCAGATTTGTTACATATAGTTGAGGAGATGAGAATTTTATGCAATATATCAGGTGTCATTAATGCCACCTTCATCGCCCTCATTCCAAAGTGCACAAATACCTCCTCCTTCAAGGATTACACATCTATTTCCTTATGCAACATTTCTTGTAAAATGATCTCTAAGATTATTGGCAACATGATCAAGGTAAGCCTATTGGAATTCACCTCTCTTGAGATATTCGTGTTTTTACAAAATAGATAGATTGAAGATGTAGTTGCACAAGAATTCCTACACTCAATTAAGATAAAAAAGACTAAAGACCATCATTGCATGTCTAGATCTCCATAAGGCCTATGACTGCATTGGACGTTTCTTGAACTTACTGTTAGGCCCCTATACTACTAGTGTAACCCCTTATTGTTATTAGTACAACCCCCTTATTATATTGATGTACCCATGTAGTGCTCATATTGTTACTATTGTGCCCCATAG
>APFE030198077.1:59152-112251 GCA_000404065.3 Pinus taeda | reverse complement strand
TCCTCTGGAGCACGAGAGTTCAACGGTTGGACACTTGGAATAACAGGGAAAGTGTCACCACAAACCGATGTCTCAGGAGCAGCAGAAGAAGGAGACCCTTGGTCACTCGGGACGGGATACAGGATCGATGGATCCGCTAGGATGATCGAATCAAACAAAAATCCTAGACAAGCTAACGATAAAAGACCCTACTCAAAACTAACGCACACAAGATCTAACAAGGTAAATGTAATCACAGTCGAATAAATTTTTAAGACATTAGGACACAACTTGACATTTTCATGTTTTAAGAGTCGAGAAAAGGACAAAAGGTGACTCTAGTTGCCTTCGAATATTTAATGAGCTCGAAGTGACAAATGGTCAATAGAGCCTTTTCTTTTGAGGAGTCCGAAAAGGATCAAAAAGTGACTAGTCTGGAGAAACTAGGTAAGGGGTTTACCAGACAATCCATAAAACTACATATACACCTTAGCAATCATATGAAAGCCAAGGACTTTCTGTATGGCAGTCAATCTTCTCGAATGCTGTGTTCGGTGCGTTACGGGCTGTAAGGCGGCAGACACGGCTTCCTGTTGATCAAGGGTGATAACCTAGTGGAGTCTCCCCATATATACGCGACGGTATGTGGGAGCACAAGTCCGTACTAGACCACAGTTGAATCACGCAAGGAGGAATCACCCAACCTTAATGTGAGAACAAAATTGACTAGGTTTAACGACACCGGAGCACGTCTCTAGCCTCGACCTCTAGAATGTGAGCGTTATGTTCCAATGCGTTTTTAAGTTCATTCGATTTATTTTAAAGTTGATCTTGAGTTAAGTTTCGGTTTTCAGGTCCTACCATATGTAATTTCTCAAAATACCTAAATGCACTTTATATGCCAAAACATGTCATTCCATTCGATGAATGCTAATTACAAAAGAGTTTAGAGAGCTTTCATGCAAACGAAACGATCACAAACAACAAAAAGTTTCCCTAATGCAGCTAATGCAAATCACTAAACTTCTCTTTAAGATTATTAATTCACTAATAAAAATGAAAAGTCCTAACTTTCATTAACTATTCCAAAGAAAAAGAGATTTTATTTTTCAATAATGGCAAAATGCACTAAAGAGTTGTTAAGAAATAACACTAACAAATTCTAACTAATACACACACGTTCAGTCCCTCAAAACACAAATCAAACATCCAAAGAATCAAAAAGGTCCCAAAGACAACAATGAGTTGTGTGATCTGGGCTCAAAGTGAGACGAAGCAGAATTCAAGTGAAGACGAAGCAAATCACCTAAATAGCGCAACGAAATGATTCACGACTACCAAACAAGTGTAAAGGAGCAAGCAAGAGAGTTGACTGGACAACAAAAAGATCAAAACACCTTAGGAAGGCTCGATTCACAAGGCCACTAGATGCCCTAGGGCTAAAAATGCAAAATCAATAGAAAAAAGCAAACACCCAGAGGGTAGCAATCGACACCAGTCAAATCACACTCCAACACATCAAAGTAGTCTGATAAAGGCACTTAGGAAGAAACCAAAGCTCAAAAAATGGAGAACCAAGCAAACTTCAAAAGTTTACAGGCCTAGCGCGACTGTTAGGCTGCAACTAGCGCCTTTCAGGATTGGCGCGGGTTGTCAATGTGCAACTTGCGCCAACTGGCATGACTGTCACGCTATAAACTAGCGCCAGTCGAGTTTGCTATGGAAAATAAAAAACACAAGAGCCAAATCCAAACCAACAATCCCTAAGTACTCTCAAGAGGCAAAAACAACACAGGTATCCAACCCAGAAAGCAAAACAAGCGGGAGAAACCAAGGAAACAATCAAGGAACAAGGCTAGTCCCAAGTCGTTCAGTTTGCGAACCAAACCAGAGATAGACTGAAGTAGCGTTGATCTACTTCACTAATGCAAAGAAATAACGATTCGAAGGCTATCTGGCCAGACTTCAGACTCCGTCTAATAGTTCACAAATCAAACAACAAGACAAGATAAACAAACAAGGCAAAAGCCAACTCCCCAGCGGAGTTGCCAAATTGTTGTGTAGGTAAATCCCCTCTGCGGACAAAGGCGATCCCACTAGCCTAACTGAGGTCTAGAAACAATCAAACAACGCTGACACGCAGGTTCCTAATTGCAAAGCAAAGGCCAAGATGAGAGCCTACCTCGAATCCAACGCTTATATTCGTAGAAGGGTCGTCGCTTCTGTTCTTTCGCTTCAGCTGGTCACAATCCTCACGGTCTCCGTGAATAGACACCTGCACATGCAAAGATCAAGACAAATACAAGCATAAAATCCGGGAAATGCAACTATGTATCAGTTAGAAAAGATACAACTCAAACATCATAATGAAGACACATGAGTGGAACCATAATGATAGTCGTCTATTATTATTGATAAAACAAAAGAGAATACAACCAAGTTCTGACGTCAAATCCTCCTTTGGCTGGGTGAATCAACAACACATGCCTTGCAAAGCTTGTAGGGATGGGAACAAGCCTCTCTCTCTCCTTGATCACTTGGACATGGATCTGCTCAAAGATTTATCCTCATAGGGATACACAAGACCTCTTACAAGATGAGCTTAGCAATCCTCAGACTTTGGGAGATTGAAGAGTAGAATTATTAACCAAGAATTACCAACTAGCTTGTCAAAGGGGAAGGAACAAGCTTATATAGGGATAGGAGGAGTAGATAAGACCATTCACTTGATTAATGGGATTGTCCTTATCATTAGGAAGCTTCCATGAGAGGTGGAGAACTACTTCCCTCCTTGGGAGATACGAAGCCCAACTGAACCAATTCAAACTGGAATTAGTTTATGGATAAGGTGGAAGGAACCTTCGGAAGTTTGATGGTTAAAAACTTTACCCAACTTGGTTGGCGCTAGTGCGACTCTAAAACAGAGCGCCAGCTGGCGCGCCCTCTTTGGAGGATTTACCCCATTGGCGCGAGAAATACACTGTGGAACAACGCCAATGGAAAAAGGGCTACATTTTTGGGTATTTTGCAGAAGGTGACTTCAGGGCATATAGAGTACATACTTTAAGGGATACAAAGCAGGTGTTTTCAAGTCATGTCACTTCTCATAGGTCCCGGAATAGGTCCTCCAATGTACGGGAGAAGGGGTAACAGGGACGGTGACAAAATATTGTGTAACAAAGAGAAACCAAAAATGAATTAGATGGTTTAAAATAAAACATGAAAGGTTTAAAGGATGATTTAAAAGTAGACATGGGAGTTTTTAAAGTAGACATAGACGCGATGTATATCAAGTTGGAAGGGTTGACAAGGTTGTTGCAAGAAAGGCTTCCTAGTGGTGACAAGATAATCCATGAAAATCATGATGAGGAAAAAATGAATATTAATTATGATTTTAGAGACTCCAATGTTGGTTTTAAACCCACCACATTCCAGTGATCGATATGAGGAATTTTGATGGAAAGGATCCAGTAACATGGATACTACAAATGGAGCAATATTTTGATCTCTGTGATATGCAACACACACAAAAGGTATGCATTTCATCTTATATTTAGAACCAAATCAGTTTGTATGGTATCAATGACTTTGTTCTTGAAAACCACTTGTCATTTGGTCATTTTTTATAGAGAAAATGATAGCTCATTATGAGTATACAAAGAGCAACACCTTCTTTAGCCAATTGATAAATCTCAAACAAAAGGGTTTAATGGAAGATCACATTGAGGACTTTCAAAAATTGAATATCAAGGTAACTGATATTCCATAGGAGCATAGTTTTGATGTCTTCATAGGGACTTTAAATGATAACATCCAACATGAGTTTCATCTTTGGGAACCTGATTCATTGGAGAAGACATTCAGGGTGGCAAGAAAAATTGAAAGAAAAATTATGGCAACAAGGAAATCTACCACTTAAAATTGTAAAGATGGAAGTGTTGTTGCTCCTAACTTCCCACAACCTACAAGGTTGACACCACAAAAATTCGAGGAAAAAAGAGAAAAATGGCTTTGTTACAATCGTTATAGCAAGTACATTAAAGGTCATAAGTGTGCTAATAAGGAATTATTCTACATAGATTGTGAACAGGAGGAAGAAAATGAACAAGAAACATCAAAAGAGGACAATATACACTAATAACCAACCCCAATGAAAGAAAAAATGAATCTGACCATATCTTTTAATGCATTGGTAGGAATTACCACTCCTCAAACTCTCAAGATAGAAGGATATATCAAGAAGAAAAAGGTAATAGTGTTGATTGGTTCAGGTAATACCCATAATTTTATTCATTATGAGATAGCCAAGGAATTCAATTTCTCCCTATATCTAGCACCAGAGTGTCAAGTGATGGTTGAAAATGGAGGAGTTATAAACTACTCTATAAGGTTCCATAATATCAAACTAAATGTGGGGGAATATGTATTGAATAGTCCAATTATTTCCATTCCAATGGGTGGTTCTGATGTTATACTGGGTGTCCAATGGTTACAATATTTTGGGACAATAGATTTTAATTTTCGAGAACTTTTCTTGAAATTCTTTTGAGAAGGAAAGTAAGATGAATTAAGGGTATCGCAGGGGAACCAAGAAACACAATCAACTCTAATGGCATGATAGAGCTTCCGAAGAAAGAACAATGGGGTGTAATTGCACAATTATTCTCACTAGAGGTTCAAACATCGAAATAATCTATTTCTCCATATCTCCAAAAAGTCTTGGACAAAAATTCCAAGGTATTTAAGACTCTCAAAGGCCTGCCTCCCACCTATTCATGATCATGATCATGCTATTCATTTGATTCCAGGAAATTTTCCTCCAAACATCAAACCTTACACATATCACTATGCCCAAAAGAGTGAAATTAAATGTATGGTTGCAGAAATGTTAGAGGCTGGTATAATTCAACCTAGTCAAAGTTCTTTCTCTACTCTAGTATTATTGGTGCACAAGAAGGATGGATAATGGCATATGTGTCTAGATTATAGGGAGCTTAAAAAGCTCACTATTAAAGATAAATTTCTCAATCTTTTCATTGATGAATTATTGTATGATTACATGGAGTAATTTAGATCACCAAGTTGGCTCTTTGTTTAGGATATCATCAAATTAGAATGAAGACTGAAGACATTCTAAAAATAACATTTAGAACCCATGAGGGTCATTATGAATTTTTGGTCATCCCTTTTGGCCTTACTAATTCACCTTCCGCATTTCAAGGTTTAATGAATTCCATTTTCAAACCTTCCTTAGAAAATTTGTGTTAGTATTTTTGATGATATACTAATTTACAACAAGTCTTGGAAGGATCATGTTCAACATGTTGATAGGGTACTGAAATTATTAGAGAAACAATTATATGCAAAAACCTCCAAATTTTTCTTTGGAGTACAAGAGGTGGAATGGTTGGGTCATATTGTATCTCATGAGGGTGTTAAGGTAGACCCTAACAAAATTAAATCCATCAAGGAATGGAAAATCCCCACAACCATAAAGCATCTTTGAGGATTTCTCGGGTTAACAGGTTATTATCACAAGTTTATTAATAATTATGGGAGAATAGTAACACCTCTAACAACATTACTAAAGAAAGATTCATTTTATTGGACTCTAGAAGCAACTAATTCTTTGAACTTCTTAAAGAGGCAATCTGCCAAACATCGATATTATCTACGCCAAACTTCACAAAAACCTTTATTGTGCATTGTGATGCCTCAAGAAATGGAAATGGTGTTGTTTTAATGCAAGAAGGAAGACCCATTCATTAGAGAACTTTTGAGGTCTAAAATGGGCCTCCTAAGAAAAATGAGCAACCAAAATAAACTTTATAAGAACCAATTGGATTCAAGATGATGATGTCAACCATGGGGGGTGATTCACCATTTTTGGGGTAAAAATGTAAAAGATTAAAAAATAATTAAATAATAAAACTATTTTTTCAAATTGTATTTTCAACTTATCTCCCCAAGGTTTTACTCAAATTTCGAGTGGGAGTACTTTTTGGATACAAAATTTAATTCCTCATCCAAGTGGTGCCCATGTTGCATACTTTCGATGGACCCTACTACATGAGCAATGAGAAATACATGAAAAGACGTGATTGCAATCATGTTTTTCATGTATTTCTAATTTTTCGTGTAGTAGGGTCCATCAAAAGTATACAACATGGGTACTCCTTGGATGAGGAATCAAATTATGCATCTAAGGAGTGTTCCCTCTCAAAATTTTAGTAAACCCATAGGGAGATAAGTTGAAAATACGAGTTGAAAAAGTAGTTTTTTCTTTTTTTTTCCCTCTAAAATTTGATGATATAATCTAACTTTTTTTTATTATTTCCACTATTATTTTATAATTTCCTTAGGAGGCCCATTTTAGACCTCAAAATCCCCTAATGTCTTTTTAAATTCATACAATCAAGTGAAAGTAATTACACAAACCTATTTATGAGAAGGAAATGTTGGCAATCATACATACACTAAAGCAATGACGACCTTACCTAATGGGAAGACACTTCAACGTAAAAACAGATCATGATAGTGTTAAATACTTTTTGGAACAGAGATTATCTTTAGAAGAGAAGCAAAAATGGGTCACAAAGGTGTTGGGATATGACTTTGAAATCATCTACAAGAAAAGGAAACAAAATTGTCTTGCAAATGCACTCACAAGAAAGGATGAGCATGTGGAAGCATTTTTTTGTTTCGTTTCTATTATCCAACCTGATTGGGAAACTGAAGAAAGGGATGAAAGTGTTGACGGTGCTCGAATTGCCAACATGTCAGGTGAGCTCCCCAGTAAGAAGTCCCAACTAGACCTCAGATTTTTTGGAGTAGGAGTCCTCGTAGTGGGTAGTACGGTATTGCCTTGACTGTGGTTGCGCGCAGAGGTAAGTAAGATTCCCTTGTTGGAAGCAAGGGTGTGACCTTGTAGCAAGTCAGGGAAGATGCATGGAAAGGCTCTAACACACAAAAGGGGAGAAGATTGTGCCCCTTAGAATCCTATAATAGTATGCAGCTTTAAAGGGAACACATGAGTTGAAAGACATCACAAGATGGAAAGCAAAATAGTAAAAAATCCAAAGTGATGAGTTAAACCAACAACACACTTCGATAAGATTCATACAAACATATACATAATAGTCCATACATACATGCATAAGTTACAAATACATACATTCTTAGAGTAACCAGAATAGTCGAACTACAATAACAATACATGCATGAAACGTGTTGTCTCTATTCTATTAAAAGAGTGAAAGATCCAATCATACATACAACCATGACAGTGACTAGCCCCAATAGTGGAATGTTACAGTCACTGGCACTTTCTTCTCCAAAGAGATGTACTCGCTTTGCACTGTGGAGAATCCAAGGCTCGTTACAATACATTACAAGCTTTCTCTAAGTTATACCTATCAAAACCTTGGCTCCCAAAATCCAATAAAATGAGTTATGAGGTTCTATATATAGAAAAGGGTGGGGTGACCCTTGAAATTCCCCTTTGTGACTCTTGAGCTACCATCTTGACTCTTTAACTTACATATGATTGTTTACATTCTATTATTCACACGTGGTCTTTCACATTACAACATGTTTACAATACAATCTACACATGTACCCATGTGAGAGTAAGTCATTCAAGATATCATTGGGACTTGGACAATTGTGGGAAGACTAACTTGTCGACATCCTCTTGTTGATTGATGGTGGCAAACTGATGTCAATCTTGGTAGTCTGCTATGGTGTCCACGTACTTTGTGGTGAAATCCTTCTGAAATCGAACTCTTGTCTCTGTAGCATCCAAGTACATTGAATTGGAACCTCTTTCCAACTCGTCATGTAGCATGTGCATCATGGTATTGAGTGCAGCCGAACCAACGACATACTTGTGCATAGTTTCTGTGCTCATCTGCAAAGCTATGTTGGTGGTTATGCACATCAACTACTCGAAGTACATGTCTAGCTCTAGTCAGAGTTGGTTCTTTTCTTTCACCTCGGTTAGTGTGCCAATGGATGGGATAGTATGCATGCACGCAATGACATCCATGCTCCTAAACACTCATGCATGTGAAGCCTATAAGCTAGTGATGAGCTGTGGAAGTTCCTCATAGATCCATATCTAACTCTGGATGTGTGCCTTCAACTCCACTGCCTTTGGCTTCATCATCTTTGGAAAGTAAAATGGGGCTCCCTTGTACCTTAGTGTCCATATCTGCATGTGATTGATAGTGGTGTGTATGTCTGTCAAGATGTGTGCTCTCCTAACACATCAGTGCTACCAACCATTAAGATGGACAACTGACTTATGCACGGTGACGAATCTAAAGTAGAGCTTCTGCATGACTGTCTCAAGAGACGATACTTCATCAAGTATTGCTTTCTTTAACTCTGCTCTAACAGATATTGTAGATTTCTCTTCTCTCTGCTTTTCCTCTTTCAACTCCTTAGCCATGCACTTGTTCTCAACTATCAAGAATCTCACACTTGAGTTGGTGGCTTCGTCATATTCCTTTGTAGCATTGGCCAATTCAACTGGATGTCTGCGCACATCTAACACGATCACTTGTTCTTGAAAATGTGTAGGATATGCATGGACATCCAAAGTGGGAACTTTGCGTGACTTCATAACTCTTTGTTGTCACTCGTCAAAGGATATGTTGTGCACATTTGCTTCCATATTGTCCTCAAGGATTTCAGTGTCTCCTTGATCAATTAGGACTTTCTTTGCTCTCGGATCTAGTGAAGCCAGTGGAGTGACCACTAGGACTTTTGGCATGAGGTATGTGTTAGCGCTTGAAATTTCACCTCAGGCTGAAAAAGGTAAACTCCAAGGCAACATCAAACCACTTAGCCTCGTAGCTAGCCCTACGGGGCAGGAGAGGGCTCTCTCCGGTCTATCTCGGCAAAGATCTTCAACGGGCAGAGATAACCAATAAAGAACACTGATTTTAGGCTAGTAAACTGATAAAAAGGTTTGATTTGGGATTTTTAGGGTTTTGGTGGAAAATTGGGGAAAGGCAATTTTGGGTGCAGGGATTGGACGCAGTTTTCGCAGGGGGCTCTTTAGGGCGAGGTAGGAGACTGTATTGATGCCTTTGAAAGATTTTAATGGATGAGAATGACTGGTGAGGAGCTAAGGAGAGCAATAAATCACCTTGAATTCTCCTTAAACAGCTGAAAACATTGATATTAAACAAACTTAAAGGCAGAGCATAGCAACTATGAATTCTACCTTAACACTTCATTTGCCTAATTTGCAGAAGAAAAAGTAAGAAGATGATTCACATAACAAACTTAAAAGTACAAAGAGAAACACACCATCAATACATGTAACCACATGAATCCCAAAAAGGACTGCAAAACCCTGGTCTTTCTTCCTTTGCCTAAAATGCAGTGATACAATCAGTAATACAATAGAAGCTTTCTCCCTCAAGAGTCCAACCATGAAAATGACTAAGAAAGTACATAATATAGGCAAGATAACATCTTCCCTTTCCTCTAGGGGTCGAGCTCACTATCCTAGGATCTGTTTCAACCAATTCCAAACTGAGCACTAAAATCTAGGCAGTGAAAACAACTTGCCTCTATAAGCTAGGAAACCAATTCATTCATTAAATTTTTGCCTATCTCATGAATGAATCTTCTAGAAGAGATAAATGAGTGTAAAAATATCATAAAATTACATATTTTACATCAAAGAGGATCAAAATCCACTCCAAAAATTCAATCCTAGTCAAAATTGCGTTTTGCTAAGCTGTAGGTACAATTTCTGAGAAAATTGCCCAACGGGTCGCGCACTGATTCTGAACGGGTCGCGCACCTTTGGAGCCGTTTTTGAGGCACTTCCAGGTGTCCAAATGAGGCAAACGTGGGCTTGTTGGAAAGGTATGGATGTCTAATTTCCAACCCAAGTATAATTTCTGAATTTGGTGTCCATTTTCTCCTCCAAAATGGAAATCTCCCAAGACTGCTTCCTGTGTGTCAAAAAGGTGGTAGAAAGTCATTATTTGCTTGTTTTTTGACCTTTTGGAGGCTCAAAACTTGGTGAAAATTCTTGGTATTTTCTGAGAAAGTGTATTTTTGCATGAAAAGTCCAAAAATACAAACTTTTCCTGAAATGGACCTCCCAATTGAAAGGGTCGCGCACGGTGCGCGACCCGTTGGGAGCAAAAACCTGTGTGTGGGACAAAAAATTCACAATTGACAACATTTTCTCCAAATTTCTTGAAATTTGAGCTGGGAGTCCCCAATCAAGTACCATGCTCATTCAAAGAGGATTTGGCCAAAATTTTGAGTGGATCGGGCCTTTTCCGTCGTTTTAGTGCCTTGGCCAACCTCCTTGGATCTGGCGATTGTAGTTTTGACATTTTTCTAAAACCATGACACCTGGGAAAAAAGTGAAGGAGATTTTTCCTCTTTGGCATGTTGTGGACAAAAACCTCTCTCAGTTTTCCCAAATTCATCTTTTATTTCTCTGAAACACCATTTGAGTGAAACTATCCCGATGTGTGAAACAAGGAATTTTGTCGAAATGAAGCGAAATGAAGGGGATAAGGGGCTTCTAAATTCTTGGGGAAATTTTTGGAAGTAGGGAGGGATGTTAGGAAGTAGGGGAAAGTGGAATCTCAGAGATTGAGTGAGGGCCAGGGGTCTAAAAGGGAAAAACACAGGCCCAACCTAGAAAATTGCCAAGTTGTAGCTAGAAACTAGGGTTTGTGCGAAACTGAGGAATTTGGGGGATCTCAGAGATGGAAAGTGTTTAATAAGGTACATGAAGGATAGGGGAAGGTGTATGAACATCTGTATACAATTTTTTCCGATGATTTGACCGTCCAAGAGAAATTGCCTTCAAAACCCTAGGAGAGGGAAATGACCTTACCTAGGCGCAACTGAAGCATGAACAAGGTGTAAAATGACTCATTAGACACTGAGATGATAATGAAAACCCTATGAATGATGATAGACTCAGCTGAATAGTGACATAGATTAGCATTTTGGAAACTTTGAAAAGAGTGAGAGCAAACCCTAGACCTAATGCCTAGTGACCAAATTTTGCTTGAAGACTCACTGAAATGACAAAATTTGACCTTGACACTTCAAAATCACTTTGTAAGAGCATATTTGATCACTGGATGAAGGCTGGAAAGACTGACACTAACATTGGCTCCAATGGGAATGGTAGCTTTTTGGAGGTGCCAAGAACCTCAGACCTTTGGGAGAGCAGACCAGTGCTTTCAACCATTGGGCGATGGAGTCATTATTTCGGCAAATGACACAAGACTCTGACTCATTTATTGACTGAAACCTGACTCAAGCCAACACAATTATGAAACCAACATGACTGAAAACTGACTCACAAATGACTCATGAATGACTTAACGAAAACAAGAACTTACAAAGCTTATTGAAGGGCAGTAGTCCATCACGATTTGAAATCATGATGACAACCACCTGTGTTTCTTACAAGACAATATACATCAAACTATATCAAAATGCCAATGTATCCAATCAAGAAGATGGCTTCTTGACTGATTCTTCCTATCAGAACTCCTGGTCAACAGTACAAACCTATCACTGGGCATCCAAAAACATAGTTGACCATGGCTGCAACAAAACACTGTAATAAACATTTTCACTGCTGGCTGCAACAAACTTGCTAGAGATCGTGAAAAACATGAAGATTTGCCCACTGCCACCTCCTGCTGAAAGATCAAGGTGTCCTTTGTTTCAAATTCTGATCTGCCTTCATCATGTTCTTCGGTAAAAGTATGCTCATGGGCTTCAAAAAACTCTGAACAAATGGATGGGCAGATCTCTTCTTGGAAAAGCATTTCAGCACATGAAACATATGAAAAATCTGAAAAGTAATCCTGTATGCTCTGATCTTCTGTAGTCTGACAATATGGTAGGTCATCTTCAAATGATATGACAGCCAGATTATCATTACATTCATCAGTCATGAGAAAAGAAATTTTAGATGTCTCGTGAAACCCAACACTAACATTTCTATCATCTACCATAGATTCATCCAGAGAAACCTTTTCACTTACTTGAACGAAGATCTTGTCTTGCTCTTCATGAATTGACTGAATTACCTCCTCATGCAGGCTCTGTTCTAATGGCATGAGAACATTTGGATCAAAAACTCTGTCTATGGTCTCAACAACAAACCCTCCTTTTCAGGATTCAGCACAAGGTATGCTTGGTCATTACAATTTGAATCTAATTTTGAAGTAGCTGACTGGGCATTAGCACAATCTACAATCAGCACTGGACTTACTTGCATGCTGTTGTCTTCTATGGGCAGATCTGAAATTTCATTCTCCCTTTCATCATTTTCAGCCATATGACCATCTTCAGTCTGCTGATCTTGATTCTGCTGCAAAATGTCCTGATCATCTTGATGGGAATTCTCTAAGTTTTCTTTATGCTGGTGAAATGGATTCTCATACAGAGCCTCCATGATCTCATCATCCATAAAATTATCATCTTCATAATATTTCTCAAGGCTTTCAATAAAACTATAGGCATGCTTGCAACAATCTTGAACTAAATTTAATGATGGATAAGAGTCCTTATATGGTTCAATGCACATAGCATGAAAATCCTTTAAATAGTAAATACAAGCAGGCGTCAAACTTTCATACCATGATTGGGCTTTACCTTCCAGAGTGGCCAAGAATATCTTGATCAAGTAATCTTCAGGAAAATCTACCTTCAACTTGTGAATATGCATGTGAAATCTAACCAGATGTAGAGCAACATCCTTCTTACCATCATCTTTAAATGTAGGCAAATTCCTTGACCAATCTACCTTTGGAATTTTATTTGGAAAACCATGGATGTGATCTCGGCTCAAGGGAGAATATCTTCTTGTGATTTGGTCCATCTTGAAAAGCTCAAAGCTACTGATCTCTCTGCAGTGGAGTCACCATGAAGCACAGGTCGCTAGATTCTTCATGAAAGGAGTCGCCAGGTGAATGATTTCAGCCTGTGAAAACTCTCAACTAATCATCCAAAAGTTCAGAGTTTACAAATGTACTAAGGTAAAATGGAATCGAAGTGTTGTATTCACAAGCTCATGGAGATTGACTGAAGCAACGTTTATCTACTTGCGCTTATGCAAAGCAAAAGCATTTCGAAGGCTACCTGGCATAATCTTCAGGCTCCGTCTAAGACTTATGAAACAAACACATCAATCCACAAACAAGTTTGTTCTCCCCAGTATGGTCACCAATATGTTAGCGCTTGAAATTTCACCTCAGGCTGAGAAAGGCAAATTCCAAGGCAACATCAAACCACTTAGCCTCGTAGCTAGCCCTACGGGGCAGGAGAGGGCTCTCTCTGGTCTATCTCGGAAACGATCTTCAACAGGCAGAGATAACCAATAAAGAACACTGATTTTAGGCTAGTAAACTGATAAAAAGGTTTGATTTGGGATTTTTAGGGTTTTGGTGGAAAATTGGGGAAAGGCAATTTTGGGTGCGGGGATTGGACACAGTTTTTGCAGGGGGTTCTTTAGGGCGAGGTAGGAGACTGTATTGATGCCTTTGAAAGATTTGGATGGATGAGAATGACTGGTGAGGAGTTAAGAAGAGCAAGAAATCACCTTGAATTCTCCTTAAACATCTGAAAACATTGATATTAAGCAAACTTAAAGGCAGAGCATAGCAACCATGAATTCTACCTTAACACTTCATTTGCCTAATTTGTAGAAGAAAAAATAAGAAGATGATTCACATAAAAAATGAAAAGTACAAAGAGAAACACACCATCAATACATGTAACCACATGAATCCCAAAAAGGACTGCAAAACCCTGGTCTTTCTTCCTTTGCCTAAAATGCAGTGATACAATCAATAATACAATAGAAGCTTTCTCCCTCAAGAGTCCAACCATGAAAATGACTAAGAAAGTACATAATATAGGCAAGATAACATCTTTCCTTTCCTCTAGGGGTCGAGCTCACTATCCTAAGAGTTGTTTCAACCAATTCCAAACTGAGCACTAAAATCTAGGCAGTTAAAACAACTTGCCTCTATAAGCTAGGAAACCAATTCATTCATTAAATATTTTCCTATCTCATGAATGAATCTTCTAGAAGAGATAAATGAGTGTAAAAATATCATAAAATTACATAATTTACATCAAGGAGGATCAAAATCCACTCCAAAAAGTCAATCCTAGTCAAAACTGCATTTTGCTGCGCTGTAGGTACAATTTTTGAGAAAATTGCCCAACGGGTCGCGCACCTTTGGAGCCGTTTTTGAGGCACTTCCAGGTGTCCAAATTAGGCAAACGTGGGCTTGTTGGAAAGGTATGGATGTCTGCTTTCCAACCCAAGTATAATTCTGAATTTGGTGTCCATTTGCCCCTCAAAAATGGCAATCTCCCAAGACTGCTTCCTGTGTGTCAAAAAGGTGGCAGAAAGTCATTTTTTGCTTGTTTTTTGACCTTCTGGAGGCTCAAAACTTGGTGAAAATTCTTGGTATTTTCTGAGCAAGTGTATTTTTGCATGAAAAATCCAAAAATGCAAAATTTTCCTGAAATGGACCTCCCAATCGAAAGGGTCGCGCACGGTGCGCGACCCGTTGGGAGCAAAAACCTGTGTGTGGCACAAAAAATTCACAATTGACAACATTTTCTCCAAATTTCTTGAAATTTGAGCTAGGAGTCCCCAATCAAGTACCATGCTCATTCAAAGAGGCTTTGTCCAAAATTTTGAGTGGATCGGGCCTTTTCCGTCGTTTTAGTGCCTTGGCCAACCTCCTTGGATCTGGCGATTGTAGTTTTGACATTTTTCTAAAACCATGACACCTGTGCAAAAATTGAAGGATATTTTTATTCTTTGGCATGTTGTGGACAAAAACCTCTCTCAGTTTTCCCAAATTCATCTTTTATTGCTCCGAAACACCATTTGAGTGAAACTTATCCCGATGTGTGAAACAAGGAATTTTTTCGAAATGAAGCGAAATGAAGGGGATAAGGGGCTTCTAAATTCTTGGGGAAATTTTTGGAAGTAGGGAGGGATGTTAGGAAGCAGGGGAAAGTGGAATATCAGAGATTGAGTGAGGGGCAGGGGTCCAAAAGGGCAAAACACAGGCCCAACCTAGAAAATTGCCAAGTTGTAGCTAGAAACTAGGGTTTGTGCGAAACTGAGGAATTTGGGGGTTCTCAGAGATGGAAAGTGTTTAATAAGGTACATGAAGGATAGGGGAAGGTGTATGAACATCTGTATACAAGTTTTGCCGATGATTTGACCGTCCAAGAGAAATTGCCTTCAAAACCCTAGGAGAGGGAAATAACCTTACCTAGGCGCAACTGAAGCATGAACAAGGTGTAAAATGACTCATTAGACACTCAGATGATAATGAAAACCCTATGAATGATGATAGAATCAGCTGAATAGTGACATAGATTGACGTTTGGGCAACTTTGAAAAGAGTGAGAGCAAACCCTAGACCTAATGCCTAGTGACCAAATTTTGCTTGAAGACTCACTGAAATGACAAAATTTGACCTTGACACTTCAAAATCACTTTGTAAGAGCATATTTGATCACTGGAGGAAGGCTGGAAAGATTGACACTAACAGCTTCCACGCCCTTTGAATTCCTTCAAACTAGTTTTTCAACCAAACTTATTCAAAACCTTAAAAAAAACTACACACTTTTGTCACTTTGTAGGAGCTCGATATTGAATCTGTTGTATCTTTGTAATTTTAGATCTCCAAGTCTGAAATTGTTTCTTGTGGTAGCCCTCTGAGTCCTATTTCTAACCCCCAAGTCTTATCATGATTAGATTCACCAAGGAATGTTTATGATAAATCTCCCACAATGACCTGATTATAGACTGGTTCAGTAGAGAAAACTTGTGCGAAGCGCCACATGTCATTGTTTCAACCTTAGGACTTGAAAACGATACAAAGAAAACTACAAGTCATCCTCTTTCTATAATTTTTTATTAAATTTCAATCTGATACTCAGAGAGAAAGTTATGACGATTTTCCCCAACTCACCTATTTGGGATGTAATTTGGGAGCCTGCAAAAACCCTAAATGTCTTGGACAATATCTCCAAAAATATAGTGAAACAAGATCTAAAATTCGGACTTGAGCTTCATCACAATTTCGACTCAAATAATTTTTTATTTCAGAGTCTAAATCTTTGTAAAAAAAATACAGCGAACATGCCACGATGGCTTATTTGTGATGGAATTCTGGAGCTTGCAAAAACCCTAAATTCTGTAGATCATATCTTTGACAATATTATGAGAAAAGATCTAAAATTTGGATCCGAGGTTTAGAATGATTTTGGCTCAAATTTAGCTTCTGAAACTTCGCAGAGAAAAAGTTATATCGAAAATTCCACGATGACCTATTTGGAGCAGCGAAACCCTAGAATCCAAAGCTCTGATACCAAACGCTATGAAACCAACTCACAAAAAGATAGAAAAGATAGATCAACGACTTCAAAATCTAGCTCTTCAAAGGAGCAACCTCCTTTACATTACACAAATGAAAAATTCTTGGATGCTACAAATGACAAGACCTCCTTTCTATATATAGGAGTCTAAGGGGTCCCAATACAATCAAAGCCTACATAACAATAATATTGTAGGGGCACAACAATAACAATAGTGGGCTTCTATGGGGCATAATAATAACAACATGGGGACTATATGGGCACAATAATACAATAAGGGGGTTTCACTAATAATAATAAGAGGTTACACTAGTAGTATAGGGACTTAACAAAATTACACCTGTAGATTACACATTTGCAATATGTTTGACGAAATGCTTGTCATGGTTAGTAGGGGTCCAGTCAAGGTGTTGAAATAGTATTTTCTTTAGTACTATGATTTCCATGTTATCTTACTTGTTTTAAGAGATGGATCAATTCTAGGTAGTGACCTGGGCTCTGAGCTTGGAAAATTGGCTTAAATCCTAAGGTCGATGGCATAACACTGGCAATTATGGTCCACAATCGCTGGTTGGTAGGCTTGTAAGAGTGACTTTAGGTTTCTAGTCACTCCCTTGCCCATAGCATGAGAGCGACTATGGCCCAAGAGACCTAAAACAGTAGTGGGACCCAAGGACAGGCTATTTGAGTGGTTGACTTGTCCTTTGAGGGTTCTATTAATGATGTTGGTTGTATGTATGGTGTATTTTCGTTGGTTCCACTTCCTTAATGTGACTTAGGAGGTTGAGTCATATCATAGTGGCCTCTCATCACACATTTACCCCAGCTGGTCGGTTGCTTGGGTAGATGTGGGAGGATGGTGTTACAACACTCCATGTATGAAAAGTATATCGGAATGCTTCCTATTGTACATGATGCATTAGACAACACTACCATAAACTGTGCCTCCATGTAACTCCAGGTATATTTTGGAAGTCCCCTTTAGGTTTCTATGGTCCATAGGTAACCGAGTTGGTCATCTTGTTTTTTGTGATACACCGAACACAAAATTCAGGGAGAATTCCTTAATGTACTAGCAACAACATATTGTAGCTCACAGTTACTGCTAAACCCTTTTTCCTAGTTACCCTTATTTGTTTCATTTGTGTTGTTAATTTCTAAAATTAATTAATACATCATGGAGGAATATCGTAAAAAACCTCATCGTTCACGTAGAATGCAAATATTTCCAGTGTTACCTCTAGAGGAAACACCTAGTCATAATAAGAATAATAAAACACAAACTACCAAAACTGATACTTTGGAAGCTACCCCTTCTGGAACCACATATGAACTTAACAACTAGAATTGTCACTTCCCATAGGTATTGAACCCAAAATTACATCCTTACAAACTTGTGAGTCTCACACGGTTGAAACTAAATCCCTTCAAACACTAGAACCTTAGGTCATTGAACCTAAAATTCTAGATTCATATACTTTGTAACCAGAGGTTATACAACCTTACGAACCTCGAATAACTGAACTAATTACTTCAGGGATTTCTTCTTCTCTTCCTCTTCCTTTGTCTTAACCATAGCTTGTATATTTCGGTCATGACAGAGATAAATTCCACCTGTTCTTTAGAGCATAGAGGAAAATACTGAGGAGGATTCTCCTCAAAATCCTATTTTTGTACCACTACGACATGATTTTCCTCCTCTTTACCATAACTTCCCTACCTTTATCTCTAATACTCAAACACAAGCTCCTTTACATAAAACTCCTTGTGACACAGGTAAGTTCCCTCTGTGGACAGAGGCAACCCCTCTAGCCCTAGAGTGGGTCTAGTCACTGCACAGACAATACCAAAGCAAATTTACTTAGAAATTTGGTGTTATGAATGCCTACCTTCAATCCGATGTTCGAGAGGTCCCATAAGAGAAGGAAGGAAGAGCTTATCTCTTCGGGAGGTTGCAAAAAGGGTGGAACAACTATCCCAGAGGAGAAAGGTGAGCTCAACTGACCCAACAACCAGCCCTAGGACTGCCCATGAAGCAATTTCATCTCAAAGTTTGGAGGAGTTAGTTGAAAAACTTGCCAATTTTGGCTCATGACGGGTGAAACATAGGGATAGAGCGAAGACTTCGCTAGGGCTAGTGTTAACTTGACCATCTTCGTGAGATTGATAACTTATGACTCGTTATGACCCAAAAATGTAGGTAAAAAGGGTGTTCTTCAAGGATAATGAATTGAGACATTCTTCCTGAGATTGCAAGGAAGGTAATGACACATAATTGGCAACATGACACAACACATATGTCAATAACATGGACTGGCAGTATCCGGGATCAAGGAATGTAGATTTGGTGACAAATTACTATGTAACACTCCTTGTTTTAATTTACCTTTGAGCTTTCCTCTGGAAATTCCTTTGAGAAGTTTAACCATGACTGATTCAATGACTGTCTCACAACTTATGTCTATTATCATGAGTGAATCTACTGAAGTTGTAGCAACATATATGCTTGTAAATTCACCAGAAACTCATTTGTATGGTGGTCCATCATTTCCACCTAACTACAAGTCATTATTTAGAAAATTTTATGTTGTGTTGACTAGTCCATGGACTTCTCCTTTATCATCTTCATCTAGAGTACCATCTGGTTCCTCTTTGATGAGTGCATCACAACATATCCAACCTATTGCACCCCAATCTCCTTTGGAGCAGTATTATGGTGCATTTATTAGTGGATTGTGAAATCCTCAACATCCTTATTTGTCTTATCTTAGATACCCTCCCACTAGGGGAAGATGCCTCCACATACTCCTTATCCTCTAGTAGGGGGAACCTATTACTAGAATGTTCCCATGTGTTGATCTACAAGTTGGTGGTGCATCCTATTCAAGTTCTCTTCCTATGGGTCCTCCATTTCTAGGAATTTTTGCTAATCCTTGGCATCCCGCATTTCCTTTTCAATTTAGTTTGGTCTTACCAACCTCTAAACCTATTCCGACTACACCCTAGATTCCCACTTGACAACCTGTTCAATCAATACCTTAACCTGCCTAAGTTACACCTCAAGTGATTCAACCTACTCCTGTTGTATATCATATACAAACTACTCCAATGGTGTTTGAGACTTCTCAAATCCCATCTACCCAGCCTCTTTTGGGTGTGTTATAAACTCCACCTCTTGTTTAGTCTATACCCCATATGCAAGTAAACGAACATGTGCATAGCATGACACAGATACTAGCCAGTCAACCCAATATTGGAATGATGCAAAATCCATATGGGAAACCATTCCAAGGCATTCATAGAATTCCTGTTGGTCGAGATACTATACCATAAATTCCTTATCAAGACCAACAGATCAAAACTTAGTTGTTCCAACCTTACCAAGGATTTCATGGAACTGGAAAACCTGGTTACAATTCTCCAAGTTATCAAAATCCTCCTTATCCTGGAATTCAAATACCAGTTTCTCAACCCATTCCATTGCACCTAGGATAGCCTCCACCACACGTTAACCTTTTTCCACAAGGTCAACCTCCACAGAATTAATTTAATATAATTTTCCATTTTTTGCATCACTTGAGTTACTAGATTTATCTCGACTAATGAATGATCCCATTTGTCATTCTTCTTTGTGGTCAACTATTCCTACCAAATTGTTGAGTGACATTCTAAAATTTAACAGAGATCCTAGAGAAGATCCATCCACTCATTTTATGACCTATTTTTAATGGTGTTCACCCAATTCCTTAAATTATGATTCTATTCATTTACGAATTTTCTAGATAACTCTTACTAGTATGACAACTAAGTGGTGTGTTGAATTACCATGAGCCCCATTCAACAACTTCAATGCCTTGGAAAATACATATCTTAACCATTTCCAAATTCCCATCCATTATGAAAGTGGAACTAAGCTTTTGACCTCCTTAAAGCAATCTAACTCCACCCATATATCTTATCATATACACGAGTGGAGACATCGACATCGATTGGTCAAAATTTACACTCCTGATCAATTATTGGCATAATGGTTTATCAAATATTTGTTGCCATCTATAACTGAAGGTGTTTCTAAAGGAAGAGTTGTTAGTGAAGTGAAATTCATTGCTTGTGCTTAATATCTATATTTGATTTATATCCAATTACACTCTATGACAATATACTCAATGCTTCACAACTCCAACATGTTATTCCACCTGCTTCCTCCTCGAAGAAATCACACATTGTTGATGGTGTGGTTGGTTTTTTTGGTCAATAGTCAGTGAGAAAATATTCTAGTCAAACTCATTCAAAAACTTATCTCATTGTAACCAATCATAACACTCCCAGACCTACTCCTATGAGTACTTCAGAGATAACCATTGTTCAATCCAATAAGGGAAAATCTTAGCAACCTGGAATTAAGAAAAAGGGTAAGGGGAAGAATAAACAAGAGAACCCTCCACAGGAAAAGTATAAGAATTAGTCTCCTGACGAGAAGCAAAAGCCTCGTTACGCATGTCTTATCTATAATTACAAACATTTTACGAAAGATTGTCCTCATCATGGATAAATCAGTAGATTTTTTAAAGTTGCGTCCACTACGCCTATCATTTTGAAAAACCCTTTCCCAAACCAAGAGAACAATTATGGTTGTGCAAAGTCCATCTTCTTCTTCCCAGGTAATGATGTTAACTGTTATTAACAATAAGAATTGTGTCTTGGTGGCCACAAGGCATAAGGACTATGGAAAGTTGAATCCTTCAACTAGAAAGGTTGATGACCAACTCTACTCAACCTACTTCTGGTCCTTTCCAAGTCAAGAAACTAGCTACTAAATTGACTATCAAACCTCCTAAAGGGATGATTCGTAAGTCAACGTTCAATCCTTATGTGATATATGCAAAAAATTACAATATAGTTGAATATTTAGTTCAAACTCCTTCAGCCATGCCAACACTCAAGGTGTTGTAGAATTTTCCCTCCCAAAAGAAATATTTCCTTGCAATGATTGGAGGATTAGATTATTCAGATTCTAATCTTGTTGTATCTAATCATGAGAATGATACTACTAAATTTTTTCCCCAACTGGATTTCATGATTCAAGTTTTCGTTAGAAGTAAAAATATCAACCACACGATCGTCGATGAAGGTGCCTCAACTTACATCATGTCTCTTTCATGTTGAAAAACAATTGGTTCTCCACAACTTAATTAGTCACCATTGACCCTGAAAGATTTTGATGGGAGAGGATTTAAACCTTACAGGATCTTGAATTCATTAAAAGTAGAATTGGTTGGAAAAATGGTATTAGTAGAGGTCAAATTCATTGATTGACCTCTGGATTATAACCTCTTGTTGGGACAAACATGAGTTTATGCCATGGCAATCATGGTCCCAACCTATTTTAGGATTCTTTCTTTCCCTCACTAGGGGGCATTGTGGCCATAGATCAAATTTCCTTTTTTTCCAGCTGATTTCCAAATCATTGGGAGTATTCTATTTATAGGTGAATCTACACATCCTTATCAACATGTTGGGATATGATTTCTTAAATATTCATCTTTAATGGGAACTTTTATGCTTCCTCCTCCTAACATTCCCAACCCGGTTTCCTTGATCAATATGATTTTTTCTTCTAATATTTCATCTTATCCCTATATAGTACCTAACAAATTTAACATTGAACCATTTGGTGAATGTATGTCACTAAGTCCCATTGAGCTATAATATGAAGCCATTTACTCAGCTTGTTCAAAAAATCCAAATATTGATGCCTTAGAAAATTGGGTTGTTCATTCCCAAGATTCAAGTTCGTAGCCTAACCCTTTCGATGACATATTTTCCACCAATGAAAGCATCATGGAGGTCATGATTCCAGATGAAACCCCATGGGATGATAATCATAATCAATCCTCATTATTTTAAATTATTGAGAAAAATCTTGAAGACTATTCACCCAACATTACTGCATCATTTCGGGGTTCTATCTCTATTCATGAACATTGGGGTTCTATCTCTATTCATACACCTTGATATTTCTATCAAACCTAGAGTTGTTGAAAATGTCCACATTGGCACATCTTGTTCTCCCAAAAAGGTTAAGATTTATAAGGACCTTTTTTAAGAATTTTGTGATTTTCTTTCTTGGACAAACTATGCTTTTCATGATATCAAGCATATAGTGAAACCCTACTTGGATGAATTTCCTGCTCATTCCAAACATCATAAATATCATCAAATGCATCTTAGAGTGATATTCCTACGTTGTCAACATTAAAACATAAGGTTAAATCCAGACAAACGTATATTTTGTATCCAATCTAGTCAACTTATAGGATTTGTAGTGTCTAAAAATGAGATTGCATCGATCCTATGAAAGTCTAGGAAATCATTGATTTTCATGCTCCCTCTTCATTCATTTAGTTACAACGCCTTCAAGGGAAGGCTAAATTTTTGTTGAGATTCATTCCTAACTACGAAGAACTTAGAAAAGCATTTACTCGCTTGCTGAAAAAAGGGGTTCCCTTCCATTGGGATCACACTACTCAGAAAGATTTTGATGCTTTGAAAGATGTGTTAGGTTGATCTTCATTTCTTTACCCCCCTAACTATCAATGAGACTATTTCCTCTATTCAGTTGTGGTAGTTACCACAATCGTGATGGTTTTGGTACAATAATATGATATAGGAGATGAACACCCCATATATTACTTGAGGAAAAACTTGAATAACGCTAAAGCCAAGTACTCGCATATGAAAAAGTTAGCTTTGACAGTTGTGCAAGTTGTTAAGAGATTTCACCATTATATCTTGCTTTGGAAGACTACTATAGTTTTTTGTTGCAACCCGATGACTTACATTCTATCACGTCAATTACTGGGGGAAAAATAATTGAAGAGGATAGTTATTCTCCAAGAATTTGATTTGGAATTCATTAAATCCAAGTCTAAGAAATCTCTAGTCTTCACTGAATTGATTTGTGACCTTCCCTACTCTAAGTCAGAATCAACAAATAATGATTCTAGTCCAATTGAATCATTGTTTGTAATTGACTCTTTCAATCCCTGGTATGGGGATATCATCATCTATCTCTAGACCCAAACTTTCCAGCCTGATAATACTCATTCTAATTAGCATCAAATATGATATCAGGCTCGCTAATATATCATAATTGGTGACACTCTTTACCGCTATGGTTTTGATCCAATTTTTTTACACTGTCTTACTCATGAAGAGGTTGAGAAATACTTGAATGAATCGCACGTTGGAGCATGCAACAAACACATGTATGGCTATGCGATTTCCCAAAATATTTTACGTGTTGTTTATTTATGGTCAACCATGTTTCAAGATTGTATTATGGTAGTCCATAAATGTCACCCATGTCAGATTTATAAGGGGAAATCTTGTGCTCCACCTTCTCCTATGCAACTAGTTATTATCATTGGACCATTTTCAAAATGGGGCATTGACTTCATGACCTATAACCCTCGTTTAGCCGGGCATGGCTATATTATCGTTGTTGTATACTACTTTACTAAATGGGTTGAAGTCATGCCTGAATTTGACAACAATGAAAAAACTACTACATTATTCCTCTTCAACCATGTTATTTCCAAATTTGGTGTGCCCCAAGCAACAATCATAGAACATGGAAAACATTTTTGAAATTACATGATGTCTGAACTTACTACCAAGTTGGGCCTTCAACATGATAGCTCAACTCTCTATTACCCACAAGCTAACGGGAAAGTAGAATCCGTCATTAAGATTTTGAGAACAATTTTGCAATGCATGGTATGGATTCATAAGACGAATTAACATATATTTTCTTTTTCTTCTTTATGCGCATACCAAACATTTTTTCGAACAATGACTGGATTCAAACCCTTTCAATTGGTGTATGGTTTAGAAGCAATTCTCCCAATCGAATGTTAGATTCCATCCTTAAAAATATCCATTGAGCTTCTTCCCATAAATTCGACAGAAGAAGAATGTTTTTTGCACCTAGCTTACCTATATGAGACACGATCCGACGTCGCAATTCCCAACGAGGCTCACAAAAAACATGTCAAAGCACAATTTGACTAGAATGTTAAACCTTGTTCCTTCTTAGAAGATGACCTAGTCCTTTTATATGACCAAGAAGCTGAAAAATTAGGATTTAGGAAGTTCAAACCATTATGGTTAGGTCTATATATTGTCAAATGTGTACTAGAAAAAGGGGCATATGAATTGGTTGACTTTAATGGAATTCCTTTGGCGCAACCCTGAAATGGGTTGTACTTGAAAAAACACTATGCTTAAGATTTCTACTGTGTAGTCATTGTGTGCATATTATATATGTTTGATACTGTGTTTAATATGTGGTTTTTTAGAGTTTTCTACCGTCTCTGCTCATCCTGAATTTCATTTCATTTGCAGATGTCGACGTTTCCTTAGCTATATATTGGTTATGATGATGGCACTAGTCGTAGTACTCAAAACCTTTATTCTGCAGTGTGGTCAATCTATGCTCCCGATGACGAGTTAGTGATTCTACGAGGAATTTGTATCAGGTGCTCAAATAATAACATTGTTGAGTATAGGACAATGATCAAATTGTTATTTGATGTTATTTTGCGTGGCATTCACCATTTAGTTTCCATAATTGATTCACAACTTGTGGTACAACATTTATTTAGTAAGAATTCCAACTTTATTATGCATTTTTTTAAGGGTTTGCCTCTTAGAATGACATTTTGATTACATCCAATATCAATGTGTTCCTAGGAACCTATTGACGGTGTAGGACCCACCAACGTTCAAGGGATCTTTGTAGCAAGAAGTCCCAACTATGCGGAAAACCATTTGGAGTAGCAGTCCCAGCAGTGGGTGGTAGTGTAATTCCTTGACTGCGGTAGTGCATGGAGGTAAGTAAGATAAATTTGGGTGAGAGAAAGTGTGTGACCCTGCAGATAGTCAAGCACGATGCATGAAGAGTTTGACACATAGAGAGGAAAAGCAAATGTGCCCCTTAGAAGCCTATAATAGTACGCAACTTGAAAGGAACACACGAGCCAAATGACATCACAAGCTAAAATGTGGAATAGGCCACAAATTAAAGTGATGGGTTAATCTAACAACACACATCCAATAAGATTCGTACAATTGCATAGAAAGTAGTTCCTAAGAAAATGCGTAAGTTAAACAACATACATTGCTAAAGAAATTAGAAAGTGTGTTGGCTCTGATATTATTATTATAAGTTAAATTTTGAGTCATACCTACACCACTGATGACCACTAGCCCCAATAGTGGAACATTGGAGTCAATAGCACTTTCTACTCCAAAGAAGTAAACTCACTCTATGTTGTGGAGAAGCCAAAAGATTGGCTCCCAAAATCCCCTTCTATGATTTATGAGGTTTTGTTTATAACAAAGGGGGGGTGACCCTTGACATTCCCCTTTGTGACTCTTTGACTACCCTCATGACTCTTCAACTTCTTTATAAAGTACTCATTACATAACATGATGACCTTTCACATTCCGCTAATGATACTTGGAATTTCACTTACAACATATTTAAAAATAATATTACATTTTCCACATGTACCCATGTAAGACAAAATAGGCTAGAGACAACCTAACAAGACAAAACACTATGACTCCAAATTTTGCGGAAAGACCAACTCGACAACCTCCACTTAGTGCATCTCGGTCACAAATTGATGCCAAGCTTCGTAATATGTGATGATGTCCCCAAACTTCTTGATGGTGTCTTTCTGATAGTGGATTCTTGCCTCCATAGAATCTGGGTATATGATCTTGGAACCTGTATCCAACTCATCCTGAAGCATGTGCAGCATGGTTTTAGACATGACAAGACCACCAATGTAGTTTTTCATGTTATGTGTGCTCAGCTCCAAGTCATCCTTGGTGGCCTCTCGCCTTAGGTACTCCATGTACACATCATTATATAGCCAAACTTGGTTCTTGGATCTATCCTCAGTGAGGGAACCGATTAACGAGATCATATGCATTCTCACCATGACATCCAAACTCTTGTACAATTGTGCATATGAGGCCTATATGATGCTGATGAATGGGGCAAGTTGTTCATAGTTCTAGATCAACATTCAGACCTTTTCTTTCTCCATCTCTTCTTGTGGCTTCATCTTCTTTGGCAAGTGAAGCGGGGCCTCTTTGTACCGCATTGCCCACTCTTGCACATGGGTGATGTCAACATGTATGTTCCTGAGATTTTGAACAAAATATTTGCTCCACTGTTGTAAGCCATGCACATGAACAACTACTTTATGCATGGTGACAAATCCATCACAGAGCTTCCACATGGTAGTCTCAAGTGTTGATACTTCAGCAAGTATCATTTTCCTCATCTCTGCCATTGCAAAAACTGCACTTTGTTGTTGAATTTACTTTGCCTCTTGCCTGACATCTTGTAGATTCTTTGCCATTTCTTCATTCTCGGCGAACAAGAACTTAACATTTAAGCTTGTTGCTCCTACATAGGCCAAGGTGGCATCGACAAGGGTAGCTAAATGCTACCTGATATATGAAACTATCACCCTTTCCTTCATGAATGTAGGTGACACATGATAATTCAGAATGTGCTTCCTCCACACATGTACAATATTATTCTGCAACTCATCAAATGATAGGCTGTACACATCCATGACTGGATCATCATCAAGGGTAGTAGCCTCTCCTTGATTGCTTAAGACTAGTTTTGACACTCTTGACATAAGGTCAATGTCTTCATTCTGTGGCTCCCATCCCAACTCCATGTCTGTCACTTCAATTTGTTGCTCAATCTACTGAGCAAGCACCTGATCCTCCATCTGTTCACCCTCCTCTTCAACTACTAACTGTTTTGACTCCTTAACCTGTACATGCACTATTTTATCCATCATTAAATCTTTCCTTTCTTCTTCCTACTATTTTTGCTTCTCTTCACTTTCTCTCCTCAACTCCTTCTCTTCCTTCAACTTCTTCTTCATTTCCTGCAACTTTAGTTCTTCTTCTTGCAACTTTAGTTATGCTTCCTGCAACCTTTTCTTTCCTTTCTTCCTTCACTTTTCTCTCTTTTTCCACTACTCCCTCTTTGCCTCCACTGCTAAAGATTCTTTCTTCATGATAGGATCTACCCTCATCTTGCAACTTTCCTCTGCCTATGGGTTCTCGGCAATCTTCCTGTTACCCTTGTCTTGTGTTGGATTGATGCTTATAGTTGTTGTTGTTGTTTCTTCCTGCACTGTTGCTGCCTGCAGATTAACCTTCCAAGATATGGCTATACTGACCAGCTCATGGAGCTTGGAGTCATTGTAAAAATACCTACAAGGGTCCTCCTCATGCCAATGAAATGTCGCATGGATCCATGGATAGTATACCTTCACATAATGGTTCTTGAAAATATCGTTGGGATCATACACATTAAATTCTTTGGTGCCAAGTTTGAACTTCAATGTCTCCTTATCTTCATCATCTACATATTCCAAGCTCTTAATCTTGTATAATCTAATCTGCAAAGGAAGAGCGGACCATGGTGCTTTCTTATTACTTTGCAGTCCTACTGATAACCTTGTGGAGAGGTGATACGAGACCATGACCAGCTTGTCTATGGCATACCTTGGTAGAACATGTGGAGGCTTCTCTCTGCCAAACACTATGATGAAGGTGCTACCAGGTGAGGCATACCAATCTACAATGTTAAGTATCACCTCCATTGCTTCTTGGGACATGGAAGGTGGATCCTACTCAAAGATAAGCTTATACAACAAGATCATGAAATGGTTAGTCAGCCTTGCCATTACTCCTCGGTAGTTGTAGTCAGAAAGTAACTTGAAATAAATGTTGACAACAGTCTCTTTCGATGTCCATGTCCAGCTCATGTCAAGAATTTTTTTGTTGGCCATAGATTGCATCAAGTAAGTATGCCGACATGTAGAATCTTGCTTGCTTATCCTTGGGCAGATTTTGGGCATTAGTCACATGGATTTTCAACTGATGAGCCAACAATTCTAGCCAGTTAAATGGCCTTCCATTTGTCACTAACTAGTCCAATACAACTACCTAACCTTCAAGAAAGGTCTATTTTCTCTCTTGACCATATTTTCGACATAAAAAGATGATCAAGAACTAGTAGGCCTTCCTTAGAGACTTTTTCTTGTAAACATTATTTGGTGTTTGTCTGAATTTTAACGGCTCTTTTACCCAGCACTTGACTATATCTCTCGTGTTCACCCGACTATGGGCGGCATAAAAAAGTGTGTCCATGTGCCTTGCCAGCTGAGGTAAATGATACATCTGATGAAAGTTCTCCACCCTGAAGGTGGCAAGATCTATCTTGTTGGCACTGCTCAATGTCATAGTCTCTGGATCTGCGTGTGAGACAATCCAGCTGATAATGTCCACACATGGGAAGGCGGGGTACCTACATGCAACCTTGTCTAAGACTGACTATTGGATACTGATATATACATCATGATATTTTAAGTCTTCCTTGAAGTCCTCTACAGAAGTATCCTTCATTTGCTGCCATGTCAACTTTGTTCCCTTCTCAATGAACAACTGAGTGTCTGCATAAACTGGTAGCTTAACTAAAGTCTTCTCAAATACTTCCCTAGTACCGGTCTCGATGGTTTCCTTTGACGCAACTATCTTGTAGGCCATGTTAATTGTAACTGTTAGACATATTCTCAACAACTACAGTACTTGGAGACAGAGAGGAAACTCATGGAAGGAAAATGTTAGCTTAAAACCAAAAGAAACTTCAAGACAAGACCAAGAAACAAACCAAGCTTATGATCGGATAGACTATGCAATTCTTGTTCACAAAAGTCACTAGATGCCTACTAGAACTACACATTGTGTAGTCCCAACAGTCAGTTGGGAAGGCTTGTTGACTGGAACTGCGCAATGCGTAGTTCAGTCTGGGTATAGAACAAGAGAGACTTCGCATTGTGAAATCGCAGTGGCCAAGATTGGGAGGTTGGCTCCTAGAACTGCATAGTGCATAGTTAGAGCCATGCCAGGGTAGCCTCTGTGCAATTCCAGAAGCCAAGGTAGAGGTCTTGAGCTCCCAAAGTGCACAGTGCATCCAAGGGAAAGCGAGATCTGGGCAAGGGGAGCCTAAATCTACCTAATGTGAGTGTGAAATTGAGTATATATGAAGTATGGTGTGATTCTGAGTGCATATATGACTGTGTGATGATGCATGCAAGTAAAACAAGTGCATGAATTAATCAAATTGAAGGAAATCGAAAAATGTGAAGAGTTTTTGCAACTACGTTTGTTAGTGAAAAAATGGGGTAATGCATGCAACACTTAGGAAAGATAATGCAAAGCTTGAAACAACAATTCTACAAGCTAAAACAAGTTAAAAATCCAGCATTTTTCCAACAAAACAAGTGAAACAACACTCTCACAAGCTAAACAAGCAAAAGTGACAGAAAAAGCGACAAAAGACTAGAAAAGAAAGACTTACTTGGAAAAGTGACGACGATCACATCGAATGTTCCTTGATCTCCTCAAGAATTCTATAGATCCAATATCGAATGTGAAAATGAGCTCTGGAAGTATCGATTAAATAGATTTGGTCAATTTAGGGTTTATGACAAGAAGGTCAAAAATCAAGGAAAAGGTGACACTTGGTGGCATTTTCCAAAATAACTCAAGTGCCTCCTTCGGGCTGCGAAAAATAGATCCCTATTTTTTAGGGATTATTTTTTGCTTTTTCAATTTTTTTTTTTCAGGAAACTCTGCCATGAATTTCTCAAAGAGATTGTGTAGTTCTAGGAGGAACTAGGTAACTCTTTGGTTCATGCACTGGGAAACTTCTGAGTAGAAAGGATTCTACACAATTTCTGGGTTGAGTGGCTCTGGGTTGCCGCTCAATCTTTGCACAATTTCCCAGCTGAAGGTTGGTTGTCAACTAGCACTGCGCAATTCTTGAGCTCAAGGCTCACTGTCAGCTTGAACTATGCAATTCCGAAGAGCAACATTGATTGCCCTCAAGGATTGCACAGTTCTCTAAGACAAGCATAGAACTGGATGGAAACCATGTCAAGGGATCAGCTTGTGGGTTACACTGTAAATCAAGTAAGAAAACACAATCCATGATGCAAAGGATGAGGCTCAATCAAAGCATAAGTACCTAGATCAGTGCAAGATGAGCTACTGAGATTAGAATGGAGTCTCCCAAATGAAGCATAGGAAAAATTTTGGAGGGTGGTTGTAGGCACTACAACAAAACCTTAATACATTAACAGATGCATTAGTCAATTATGTATTGGATAGAAATTTTCAATACATGTAAATACACAACCTATAATCATACATTGTGTAAGAGTGTAGAATAAAAGTAGAAGACATCCATAGATAGAAAATTGTATATAATGTTTGGTTTAAAAAAAATTATATCTGAAACACATATGGCCGCACAACCTATAATATCAAAATACGTGTCAGTCCAGTAGTGACTCCACGAATGTAATTTTATTTTTCATTAAGAGAAAGCTTGGATATAGTCAAGGAGAGGGAGACTATTTGGTTTTATCTCCCAATGTCTCTTCATCTTCCAACTTCTTTATTTTTCTATTTACAATATTTACATAGGTTTTCCTAATCCGAAAAATTGGGTGTGAAAATTCTTCCCTTTAATCTGAAAGGATGTTGGTGAGTCCAAGCATCATTTTGAATATTTCAAACTTTTCCGTTCCAAACGCTTTGGTGAAGATGTCTGCAATCTACTCATTTATGGAACAATGTCATAGGTGAATTGCCTTGGCCTCAACATGTGTCGAATCATATGATATTTTGTATTAATGTTCTTGGTTTGATCTTGGAATTTTGGGTTCTTGGAAAACTTTATTGCAAAAGTGTTTTCAATTAAAAGAGGAGTTGAATGTACTTGTTTCTCTTGCAAATCTTCCAAAATTTTCCTGAGTGACACAATTTCCTTCGTTGCTTCAGCTGATGCTAGATATTTTGCCTCAGTTGTGGAATCTGTCAAAAATAATTGTTTGTGTGACCTCCAGGAGATAACTCCTGATCCAAGAATCATAACATAAACTAAAGTAGATACTCAAGTTTCTTTATCTTCATTGAAATATGAATTAGAGTATCCAATCAAGTTGAAGTCACCCACCTGTGTATACTCGAGTCCAAAGTCTTGATTTCCCTTCAAATACTTTATAACTCTTTTTGCAGCTGATCAATGACCCTCACAGGGCTTTTTCATAAACCTAGAGAGGATTCCAACAAAAAATGAAATGTCTGGTCTGGTAGTAGTCAAGTAGTTGAGACATCCTAAGAGTTGTCTATACTTTGTTGCATCCTCAAATTCTTTTCCTTCCATGGATGTGAGATTTAAATTTTGTTCCATTGGAGTAGCCAAAGGATTTCACTTAGTCATGCCAAACATGTTCAATAAATCTCCAATGTACTTCTTCTGAGAGAGGAATATAAAATTTGGGTGTTGAGTTACTTCAATAACAAGATAGTAGTGAACATAGCCCAAATTTTTCATTTCAAAACCTTTCCTCAGTTCTTTGTTTATGGATGCAATGTAGTTCTCATTGTTCCCCGTGATCAAAAGATCATCCACATACACCACAAGATATACAACTGTTTCTTGACAAATAAAGTTGCATAATCAAGATTATAATGTTTTAAATTGAGTTTTAGAAGATGCCAAGTCAACTTCTCATACCAGGCTCGCGGTGCTTACTTGAGGCCATACAATGATTTTACAAACTTGCATACTTTGTGTTCCTAACCCCTTCACAATAAATCCTCTTGGTTGGGACATAAAAAAGTTCTCTTTCATATCTCCATTCAAGAAAGTAGTTTTTACGCCCATTTGATGGATTTTCCAACCATTCTGAGTTGTCAAGGCAATGAGTGTATAGATGGTAGCCCATTTCTCTACGGGGAAAAGGGTCTCCTCATAATCGACCCCTTCCTTATGTGAAAAATGTTTTTCCACAAGCCTCACTTTGTGCTTATCAAGTGAGCCATCTTATTTATACTTATTCTTGAAGACCCACTTGTATCCTATTGGTTTGGATCCCAATGGAGGATCAACCAACTTTCAGGTGCCATTCTTTATCAAAGCATCATATTCTTTCTACATCACTTCTTTCCATTCATCATGAGAAGCGACTTCTTTGAAGGAATTTGGTTCAAAATTTGGATAAAAAATTAGTTCACAATCATAACAAACATCCATATCAGCAGGTGAATCATGATTATCTACATCACCTCCAATTTTTTTGGTTGAGCTTCTTGTTCTTGACTTTCCAACCTCATCAAGAAGAACAATTTCAAGTGTCTTTGTCAGCGATTTCAAAGGACCTTTCTGAGATGGCCTAGGATGCTCAATTGACTGACATGGGGTTGAATCAAGATTTAGCCTCCCAATTTTGTCAATCACATCACTCAAAGTGTCATCTTTCAGTGGTTGGAGCTTCATGCGGGGGAGAAATTTCTTCAAAAGGAGATTCCATAAATTGATCCAATATAGGGATCCCCCCTTCAAGAGTGGAATATCATTATCAAACTCTTAAAAAGGATTTTCATGTTTGAAATTATCCAAGCGATCAAGCTTTCACTCAACAACATTGCCAATCTTGGAAGATTCAAGAAAAATCACATCTCTAGGTATTATAAATTTCTTATTCACTTCATCATAGAGATAGTATGCTTTGGAGGTATTTGAATACCCCAATAACATACATTTTTGACTTCTTGCACCGAGTTTTTTTCTCTGTTCCTTTGGTATCAAGGAAGAACAGGTGGAACTGAAATCCTTGAGATGCCTCATCGAAGGAATGTGGCCATACCATAACTCATAGGGAGTCTTGTTTTCTATAGCATGATATGGACACCTATTATTTACATAGACATCATACAAAACTGCACTAGCCCAAAACATCAGCTTAACATTCTTGAAAAACACCATCAAACGCACCATATTTAAGATTGTCTCGTTCATTATTTCAGCTACTCCTTTGTGTTGGAGATTATAAGGCATGAATTTTTTATGTTTGATCCCATGTTGGTGAAGATAGTTTTCAAATTCACTTGAAGTATATTATTTTCCATTGTCAGTATGAATAGAACCAATATGAGATTGTGTATCATTTTCAATCCATGCATGAAAGTTCTTGAATGTTTCAAAGGCTTCAGATTTGTTCTTAAATAAACAAACCCAACACATTTTGGTGTAGTCATCAATAAATGTCATCATATATTTATTACCATTTGCAGAAGGAACATGCATTGGGCCACATAAATCATAATGAATGAGCTCAATCTTTCTATGTGCTCTCGAATGAGAATCATAAAAATATTGTTTGTTGTGATTTCCTAAGATACAAGCATCACATTGCTTAAGTTTCCTAGCAATAGTAGGAAAAATAGTAACACCATTTTTCTTCAACAAAGAAGGTTGTCATAGTTCAAGTTCCCAAATCTAGCATTTTATAAAAGTCTTTATGGAAGTGTACCTTCATCATAGTGAGAATTATATGAAAAGTTATGTGCACAAGCATAGGTTCCTTACAATTTTTGAATTCTTTCTTCTTCTATCCTAGTCATGACAAGTGAGTGATTTGTTGATTTTCTAACCTCAACCTTGCCATAAAATATATGAATGGAGTGTCCTTGCTAGTGGATGTGGACCAAAGAAAAAGAGTTTCTCGTCAACTCTGGGAGATATATAACATCATGTAGAAGAAAGTCTGGAACACCAGGAAGTTTGAGTCTAATGGTGCCAAGCCCTGATGGATTGAGTTTTGACCTTTCTGTAAAGTAGACTTCTCCATAAACATTTTCAGTGCATTCCTCAAATAAATCTCTTTTGAAATTCATTTGGAAAGTTGCTCGTAAATCTAGAAACCAAGCATATTTCCATGAACCAAGGGAAGCATTGAATAAGTCTTCAGTTACTCCATTGTTTCAATGTGCCACAACGTAATGAGTGGACTCAGGTGCTTTTCCGTTCCCTTTACCAGGTGTTTTACCTTTTTCTTCATTTCTTTACTGCTTGATTATGTCCCAAGGCAGCTTACATGTGGAAGCATCATGTCCATTTCTATTACATCATATGCAATGAGGATCAGACCTTTCTCCTTAGAGATGTCTACCCCCTACCTCTAATATTATTCCTTCCTCATCCTCCTTAGCCACCTCTTCCTCTAGAAGAATCATGTGCATATTTATTCTCTTTGTGTGCAAGGA
Organism: Pinus taeda; assembly: GCA_000404065.3. Classification (NCBI taxonomy): domain Eukaryota; kingdom Viridiplantae; phylum Streptophyta; class Pinopsida; order Pinales; family Pinaceae; genus Pinus; species Pinus taeda. The sequence goes on along the minus strand of APFE030198077.1, from coordinate 77,625 downwards.
ACACAACTTATTTAGCAAACTAATGAGTTTTCTTCTTCCCAAAATATTTCTCTTTCAGTAAACTTCTTCTCAAGGGAGTCAAAGGAAATATCCTTAAGTTTTCCAGTTGCTTTCAATGACTCAAGATAATGTGAATAAGTGGGATATAAGGCCTTGACATAGTCAGTGAGAGGAAAATATATTTCAACACCAGTGGATTTTATGTCATTCATAATGGATCTTATTTATGATGCTAAGGCAAGAGGGTCATAATTTTTCAACACAAGATTGAACAACTTTATCATCAATTGAACAAATTCAAGTTCAGAGTGTGAGTCATACAATTCCTTAAAATTATTTAAGGATTCAAAGCCCTTTGAAAATGGAGAAATGAAAAAACTCTTCTCTTCATTTACTGACATAGAAATAAAGGCATATGCCTTGTTGTTCTAATTTTCCCAAATGGAAAGTTCCTTGTCTGAAGTAGGTTTTTCAGGTGCGTTGTCTCCTTCTCCTTCACAAACTCCTTTCCACAACTCATTAAAACTTAACGTGTGATTTATTGTCCTGAACCCCTCATGGTAGTTCTCTCTTCCAGTGAGAACTACTCCCATTATGGAGATGAGTGAATGCATCATAAAATTTGATCTCACCTCAAAATAATTGAAAAACATTTGATGTCTCTACTGATTTGTATACAACTATGTCTTCAAAAATCATCAAATAATGATGCGGGCTCTCAATATTAACCAATACATATATAGCAATCTATATATATGAACCAAAACTTATAACCAAAACCACTAAACCATATGTATGCCATCACATACCATACATGGTCTTCAAAATAAAAGCTCAACTCAAATATACCAATACCAATTCAACCAAGAAAATTTAATGCACAAAATTTGATGGACATATTTCATATCACATGTTTTTCCCATATAACATAAGGCCTTTGAAAAAGGGCTCAACTCACATATACCAATTCAATTCAATGAATTTTATAGAGAATATCATGCATCACATATACCAATTCACCAACACATAGTTTGTATTATTCACATAATTCAATACAACCATTAAAAATATCTTTCCAACGCATATGCAAGTCATCTCTTTAGGTTATTCAACACTAGTATTATGTTAGTATTATTTTCAACACACTGCCATTGAAAAAAACAACTCGCAACATAATTTAACTGTGTCAACACATGCTTAGCACATAGGAGTAATATACACACTATTCAACGACTTCCAAAATTGAAGCAGGTTTGAACACATGAACCTTTACACCCAACTATGCTAGGAATGCCTCAATGGTTGTTTGTAGATCAACTTCACAAGTTAGCTTCACCACAAAAGTACTCAAGCTCACAAGGGTTTTGATGAGAATTTAAACAACCAATGCATTCAACAAACCGAACGCAAATATTAAATGGATACCACCATTAATGCATATTTTGGAATTAACACGCAGATAGATGGAACACGGATAGAATATAATGGCAGGAAAATATGAGTTACATAGTAGAAAAACTAATTTTGGGAGTTGGCTATGATACCATGCCTGGCAAGGAGTAACAACATGAATGTAGTTGTTATTTTGCATTAAGAAAAAACTTGGATATATGAAAGGAGATGGAGACTATTGGGTTTCATCTCCCAATGTCTTTTCATATTCCAACTCCTTTTATTTTTCTATTTACAATATTTACATAGGTTTTCCTAATCCCAAATATTAGGTGTCAATAATACATGTAGAAAAAATATGGCTGAAAAGCCTCCCAGGAAACTAATGTCTATTATGCTCTCGATAACATACAATCGCCCGAGCAACTTTGCAGAGAAAATGACTTATACAATCTGGAACTCCTATGGTGTATCCTTGAAAATGGATGGGAACTTCGTTAATCCTTGTGTTTGTTATACTGTGGGTCAAACCCTCAATATGTAAAAAAAAAAAAAAAAAAAAAAAAAAAAAAAAAAAAAAAAAAAAAAACATAAAAAAATTGTAAAATCCAAAACACCAAAAATATTCAAAATGACTTGGTTTTACTTGCATCATTCCATTTTTCATTGTAACAACCTTGGCTAAAAATCCATGTAATAAAGTTAATAAATGCAAAATAAGACCAAGGTAATGGGACACATATTCCAAGTTAATTGTTTGGAAAAAACATAATGATGGGGATCGCTTGTGATTAATAAATGGCTATGGAATTTGATAAAAAAAAAGGAAATGGCAAAGGCAAAGAGTCATTAATTGACATTTACTTATGAAATTAATGGAAAATAGGAGAAAATGAAGGTGAAAGGTCACAAATTTGCATGAGAGGAAAATTGAAGGGAAAATAGAGGAAAATAAAGAAAATATAGGTCTCTCAGTTCACAACTTTTGTCAGCTTAGTCTTTGACACTCTCATTTTGTTCTCTATCTCTCATACTCTTGCATACTTGGAGCTTCTCGGATCACTCTAATAGAATTTTGCATAATTTTGGTTTTGGATAGAGAAGACAAAGGAAAAGAAGGAAATCACAAGGGGACAACAGGATCAGCAGCTACAACGAGTTCTCTTTGCAAGTATTGAGTTGCATGTATGATTTCCTTGCTAGTTTTGGCATGCATGGTATATGCATGTGGTTGTTTGGTTATGATATGTCATTGGCATGGAGGATTGCCTGGATTGACAGTGGTTTTGCCTAGCATTTTCATTTCCTGGATAGTCATGGTGTTGTGGGTTTTTCCATTTTTTTTTTTTTTTTTATTGGTACTCATGTTCCTTATGGTTGTGGGTTGAGTTATTAGTTCCTAGATCCTTGGTTGGACAAGCACTCTAGAAGCACTGGAATATCTTGGGTCAAGTTACAAGTCCTCGAAGCCTTGGTTGGACAAATTCTCTAGATCCCTTAGTGGTTTGAGTTACTAATCCTAGAGCCTTGGTTGCACAAACACGCTAGAGCCTTGTGGCAGTTGTGGTTTGAGTTACTAGTCCTAGGTCCGGGTTAGAGCCGGGGTGGAAAAAATGCTCTCGAGCCCTGGACAGCTTGAGAAGAGACTGACCTGATGATGGTTAGTGATGTTTGACCATGAGGTGGAATCATTGGTTGAGAGTTGATGTGGTTTTTCCTCTGGAAACCCTTATTTGGTTTTGGTTGGTTTATTCCATGAGATCCCACATTCATGCTTGGAATATGGCATGGGGGTGATTAGATGAAAGAGATATTTTTGTTCAGCCCAATCTATGTTGAGGTGGTACATGGAAGTCCTTGACTTGGTTGGATTTGTATATGTCAATATGAGCTCCTTTCCTCTTGTAATACATGAGTATTTATACTTTTTATTATGTGGTTTTGATGGTTAATCTATCATTTTTATTATTCAAGTTATATGTTGGTTATAAGCATGGTTTTAGGATAGATTTTAGTTATGATCCTTAAGATATTTTGATTAGTAAATGAATGGTTATTGAATGCATGACTTAATAGATGTCTTTGCAACTATTATTAGAGGGCATTAGACCTTCTTGTTGATTTTATGATAAGTATGAGACCCCTACATTCAAATATTTATTTATGAGTTGTAGATTGTATTTACAATGGCTTTATGGAATGTCTGTAATGGTTAGGCCTTGTTAGTTCAAGTTATTGTCTAAATTTTATGTTAATGGATTTTTCCTACTATTATTCATCATTCTGGAAAGTTATATCAAGTTATCGATAGAGGTCATGATCCTAGCCCTAAAAAAGTGGCTCAGATATCGAGGTTGATTACACAGAACTGAGTAATTTAGTCTGCAGTCATTGGGAGGTAGGCTTATCCATGTGACTAGAGACTTACAGTCATTGGCTTGCCTTTTTATGCAAGTGAATGAGAGCCTGGGTCAGTGAAAAATAAATTTAACTCAAGGTTTGGGCACCTGGAGTGGTTGTTTGGCTCTTGGGGTTCCTGTAGCTCCCAAGGAAGATCAGTATGGTTTTAGTATTTCAATTCCACTTTATTAACTATACTTAGTAGGTTGAGTCATGTCATAGTATCTCCTCCTCTCATGTTTACCCTAACATGCCAATGAAAGTGGGTAGATATGGCATAGGTGGTTATAGAGTGGCATTAGAGCTCCAAAGTTCAACACTTGGACTGGATGGGCGGAATGTATTTGTCATGCAAGAATGTACATTGTATATGTGATTGTTATATATGCATGGTGATGTTCATTTTTGCAATTGTGTCATCATGTAGTAGTTTATGATGTTGTGGTTGGGATGTGTTTGTCATGCATACATGTTGGTTGTATATGTGTTTTTTATGCATGTTAGTGTCTATGTGTTTGTTATGCATGTATTGTAATGGCTATGATTATCATTCATGAGGTCATGGAGTGCACTTGGTGTTGTCATGCATGATGTTGGTATATTTATATGGTTATGTATATATATCATTCTAATCTGGATTGATTTTTCAGAGAAGATAGCCTCCCTTTAATTTCACTGAGGTACGCTTGATTATGTTTGGTTTATCTGACATAGTATGTTTTCATGAAGAATATCAAAGATGACAAGAAAAATGGTGGACTAAAGTTCACGTATTTCTCACTATAGATCAAATGAGTAGCATGGTGATAAGTACTCCCCTCACATAGAAGATACACTAATAAGTTTGAAGGAAAAAATAAGGAGTTGCAAAGCAGATATTGACAAGATCATCCAGTCACAAGAAAGGCTTGCTAGGGAAAAATAGAAACAAGTAGAGGTTAATGCAGTCATTCTTCATATTCTATCATACTTGCAAAAAAGGGACCACTTAAGATCATTCATGGACAGGAGAAGATGAAAAATGGTGCATATGGAAGCAGGCCTTGATTAGGACACAGGTTGGATAGAGAGGATATAGTTAGAGATGGAAGATTTTTGGATACACCTAACTGAAGGGGTAGTGATAATGGGTTCTCTCCTAGTTCTGGTTCAGAGAGACAATATTTTTGTCATTGTCACTATCCATAAAGGAGAATTGAGAAGTAGTATTTTCCATATGATTTTAAGAAATCAAAGCCACCTACATTTGATGGAGAAATGAAGAAGTCATGGGATGTAGAAGCCTGGTTGATTGGTATGAATATATTCTTTAGATTGCATGATTACTTAGATAACATGAAAGCCATGATAGATACTGTTATCACTTAAAACCACAGTTCACCTATGTCCAAAGATCCATATAAAATTTTTGGTTCAAGTCAATAGGTTTTTAGGTGTGTCACTTTGAAATTAGTTTTTTCCAAAGGTATTGATGTAAATCCTTGTAAAAAACCGTTACATACCCTCTCTCATGATAGTTAAAGCATGTCGTGTCTTGATTACATCATTCTAATTTTGCACAATTTCGCAGCGCGATATGATTGGCTAGTTTAGCTGCATAATCATTTTTCCACCTTTCCACAGCATATCATTGAGCAGCCATTTCGTAGCGCGGTATGTCATTTCATAATTTCCTGTGCTACGAAATCGGGGATTCGGGTATTTTCTGCAGCATATTTCCTTGAAATGTCAAATCTCGGGAGGTGAGTCATCAGAACCGTTCGTATGTGTCAGTAGACGTCCTCTCCAGGTCATGATAGGATTCATTCCGCCATCAGATATAGGATCACACACATGACAATTATTTCAATAAATCTTATGAGGTATGCTAGTGTAATTATGTTCATTCATGATGCATTAACGTGCCTGTTCTATGGTGAGCGTTTGAAAAAACACAAGGAAGCCCGAATTCTCATTTAAAAAGAGACTACTGCAAGCGAGCCTGCATTCCAAAGCCGAAGCTGTTGTGTAAATTGGATTTGCTAATTAAGTTCTCTGTGCAAGAATTTTTTGAGCGAGATGGAGAAAAGAGAGCATAGATCCGGGAGGTGTCTGAGAACTGAACCAGAAGGACTTGATCTCACGCTTCAAGATGAAGGTGTTGCACGAGCTTTCAAACAGGCTGGTTGCTGGAGGTTCTGTGAAAAATTGAAGGGTGGACACACAGAGGTAACTAAAGCCTTTGCACTAAATTTCAGTGGTTTGAATTCTAAAGTTGCATTACTAGAGTTCCCTGTGTCTCCGCAAGCTATTTCTGCTGTCACCGAGATTCCAAGGAGTGGTCAGGAATGGTTTAAGAATTATAAGTTTGATATGACTCCATGTAAGGAGTTTCTGAAGGATCAATATGCAGACGAGGACCTTACTAAGGCAATACCAAGACATTATATTAAAGAGCATTATGCTCTGCTCCTCACAGCTATTCAGAAATACCTCACATGCGAGGGAAGGTACACTAAAGTCTACTCTTACCATTTCAAACTTTTGCTACATTTCACAGGGAAGGCGTCCATAGATATCCCTTTCTATTTATTTAGGAGTCTTGGTAAAATGTGCGACAAAGTTCAATTCAAAAGGGATAATTATGACACATGTCTTTTCCATCATGGTTTAATTAAGTTACTGGTGTTAGATAGCCTGCATAAAATCGGTAGGGATTGGGACTCTTTCATTTTCATGTCGGGTTTCCAAAGCAAAACAGGTCTTACCCCATTACCAGACAGGGAAAAAGAAGGAAAGACTCAAGAGTCTACATTGGTTGAAGAGCCTACATTGGCTGAGCCTAAGAAGCAAGCTAAAGACCGAAAGAAACCGAAGCATAAGTCAAAGCAATCAGAGAAACCCGTAGTCATTAAAGAGACACCCAAACCATCCAAGGAGAAGATTAAATATCAGAGAGTTGCATCCAAGCCAAGTGGAGTTGCACAAGAAACCAGGATCAAAACAAGAAGCCAGCTAAGCAAAGAAAAAGGAAAGTCAGTTGCAGTAGAAGACAACCCCATGTCAAAGGCTAGTCTAAAGGATTTACTGGAGGCAATTGACTTTGAACAAGCCACATCAGTATAGGTGGAGCCTATGCCCATTGACCTAACCCAGTCATCCCCTGATAGCTCTAAGAAATCAAAAGCCTCAAAAAGGCTAAGATTTGAGGAGGCTGGAAAAGAATTCATGGTCAAGCCTCGAAGGCCAATCACTAGGAGACAAACTCAAGCAGCAGAACAAGTCCAAAAAAGTGAGGAGACTGCCAAGGTAATAACCAAGGAAACCAGACCATTGCCAAAGGCAGAAAAGGTAGAAAAAGTAGAGAAGGCAGAGAAGGCAGAAAAGGCAGAGAAGGCAAAGAAAGTACAGGAAACCAAAAGAATAATCTATACCAGAGAGCAGGCCAAACAAAAAGGAAAACAGATAGCTTAGGCAGAAAAAACAAAAGAGAGCAGAAGGAAAGAGGTGAAGGAAAAAACTCCTGTGGTCAAGAAAGAAAAAACATCATCCACCAAGGAGAAATGGGAAGCAGCTGACAAGGAGATGGCTGATTTGGAAAAGACAGTATCAGAGATTGCGGCCATGGAGACTGAACTTGCAAAGCTAAAGGCTCAGCTAAGCAAGTTAGCTGCTAAATAAATTGAAATTGTTTAAAGATCAAATGTTGCCCCAAATTTTGTTTATTTTTCTTAAGATTAATTAATTTTTGAGGCATGTATTAAAGGAAGGCAAGTTAGTAATTTTGGAACCAAAGATGAAGCTGTAACAGTCTAAGAAATTGAAGAAATTCATTGAAGACTGTGATTTTGCAAAGAACAGCAGTTTCGTAGCGCGCTACGAAACTGCTGTAGGTGACTGTTTTTAAAGGAAAATTCAAAAACGATGCTGAGGTCATCAAATTTTGTGGAGAAAGGCTTCGAGGATAGTAAGGAAATCATAAATGGTTGCCAAAGCCTTCAAAGGATGACAAATGTAAATCTTATTGCATAAAGGTGAAACTTTTTTTCTTTACTAAAGTTTTCATAAAGTATCTTTATGACCCGAAAATTAGGGTTTCTGGTAGGGTTACCAGAATTTTGAGTTAAACACCTGGCAGTGTCCATAAAGCATCCAGATTATCAGTCATATGGTGTTATTGTATGGTCATTAAGGTCATTATACAGCTTCAAGCATTTTTGTTGGAAAATGAACATGGATTAAAACAGGGACCGTGAAAACAGAGGATATTTCTTCATCAAAGGCTGAGTCAGCAATACAGTTGGAATCCAAGGCAGCCAATTCAGTGAATGCTCCTCAAAGATATTCCAGCCCCTACAGGAAAGGCACAGCTGTCAAAGATCAGGAGAGAATCATGCAAACGAGGAGATGGTAGCAGAGTTTGATTAGAAATAGGACTCTATTGTATTAAAAGCACAATACCTCTGTATTTAATAAATTAGTTTCAATATGGATAAGGTAGTTAATCATAGGTTTTCGAGCTCCCCTCATGTTGGAGGAGGAGACTCAAAATAGCTTAGTTTTATTTCCTATATATAGGAAAAACTCTGATGTATCAAGGGTTGGAGATTTTTATGAAAAAGACAGAGTTTTCATATTGGTGTATGTAAAGTTTCTTTTCACAGTAATAGAAAGCTTATTGTTTCTTCCCAAGATTCATCGTGTGTCCCAAATGTTTAGAATGTATGTGGTTTTGGTTCTATTCATCTTATTTTACAGTTCACTAGACATGCAATCACTCTGAATTCATCATTGATGCTCAGACTTCCTGTGTATGTCTTGTTGAGTTGAAGTCCTTCTTGGTAGATGTTTTGAACAGTGAGACATTATATGCCTTGGTTTCTATGATTCAGTAGTTGCTTGTTTACTGTAGAAATGTATGACTCCATGAACCCAATGGGAGAAGCCTTGATTTTGTTGTTCCAACCAGCTTAAAATTTATTCACTGTTTTAAAGAGTTAGCCATCTTTTTGTACTTAAATGCATATCAGAAATCTGTGAGAGAGCCCTCTCTGACTAAGGAGGCTAAACCTTAGTCTAAAGCCTGGTTTGAAACAGTTGCATGAGATCTCACTAAGTAGCAGCCTTTAGTGTATGATTTTGTGACAACAGATACCTTCAGTCTTAAATGTAAAGTAGATATTTGATGGGAAGACGTGAAGAATGTCAGAGGCATTTAGCAAGAGGAGTTGACTTGGAGGGAGTTTGAAATACTTTTCAGGAAGAAGTATCTATCTGATAGATACTATGATGATAAGGCGAAGGAATTCTATGAGTTGAAGATGGGATATTATATGACTGATGAAGAGTATACTATAATATTATTGGATTTTCCGAGATATATGCCTTCTCTAAAGGAGGAGAAAGTTAATATTCAAAGATTCATTAGTTGGTTTTCGATAGCATTCAAAGATAGGATTGAGTTTGATGAGCCTAGATCGTTGGAGGAAGCCATCAGAAATTTGAAGAATTGTTATGAGAAATCAAAGAATGTGTCTGAAACTAAACATGATTGGAAGGGTAATGAAAAGACTAAATGAAAATGGGATAAGAAGAGAGGAAGACTACAAGACATAGGTAATAAAGAGAATCCAACACTGCACAATAAATTCAATGCATCTGATAGAGGACAGGGATTTTAGTCTGAGGAGCAGAACAAGGGTGATGGCAGGAAGCCTTTACAATTTTGGACTTGTGGCAAGGATCATAATAGGAGAGATTGTCCACAATATTAGGGTGGCAAACCACATATCCATAGTTCTCAGGAGGCGCAGACAGTGGGGAATGTTGGATAGTATTCCTTAGATTTATGTAGCGTTGGATGATAGGTAAGCGGAGCACCATACATCTATTATCGATATTGAAAATAAGCTTTCTGGCCAAGTTGTTTCTATTTTGATTGACCCTGGATCTAATTATAGTTATGTTAACCCTTACCTAGTGGATAAGTGTGGTTTGAATAAAAAAGTGCATGCATAGTCTTGGTTAGTGCAGTTGGCTATAGGTACTAAGAAAAGGGTTCATCATTGGGTAAGAGCTTGTGCATTTGAGTTGAATGGTATGCCTACACTAGCACATTTGAATGTGCTTTTGTTGGGATCACATAGTATGTTTTTGGGTATGGATTGGTTGTATCTTCACAGGGCTAAGGTGGATTGTTATGAAAAGGACATTGAATGCTTGGATGACAATGGAGAATAGAGAATCTTGTAGGGTAAGATGAAGGCAACATTAGTTAGAATGGTTATAGCTATGCAATAAAAGCATAGTCACAGGAAAGGGTGTGTATTATTTGTAGTGATAAAGGTAAGTATGTTGAGGATTTGGAAGTCTTTAAGAGGTACCCAGTTTTATAGCAGTTTCAGGATGTGTTCCTAGTAGATATTTAAGATTTTTCACCTCACAGGGAAGTGGAATTTTCTATTGAGTTGGTACTAGGAGAAGCACCTGCATCAAAGGAACATTATAGGATGAGCACTCCAGAGTTAGTGGAACTAAATTTGTGATTGAAGGAAATGTTGGACAAGGGATACATAAGGTCAAGTGTGTTGCCTTGGGGTGCACCAGTGTTGTTTGTGAAAAGGAAGGATGGTACTCTTAGGTTGTGTATTGATTATAGGAAGTTGAATAAGGTGATAATCAAGAATGAGTATCCATTGTTGAGGATGGATGACTTGTTTAACCAGCTGAAGGGAGAAACAATGTTCTTAGAGATTAATTTGAGACCAGGATACTATCAAGTACACATCAAAGAAGAGGACATATACAAGACTACTTTTCGGACTAGGTATGGCCATTATGAGTTTGTTGTAGTAATTCCTTTTGGTCTAACTAATGCTCCAACTAATTTCATGTGTTTGATGAATAATGTGTTGTGTCCTTATCTAGCCACGTTTTTTATTGTATTCATTGATGATATATTGATATATTCTAAGAATGAGGAAGAACATTCTGAAAACTTAACAACATTGTTGAGACTGCTAAGAGAGAATCAGTTTTATGCCAAGCTTAGTAAATGCAGTCTCTTTTAGACATACGTACATTACTTGGCGCATGTTGTCTCCAAGGAAAGCATGACAGTGGATCTGGAAAAAGATAGGATCTATCATGGAATGTGAAACTCCTAGGATTGTGGATGAGGTCCAATCATTCATGGGATTAGCCAATTATTACAGGAGGTTCATTAGGAACTTCTCACAGATTTCCTATCCTATTACATCCTTCTAGAGGAAAGAAAAGAAATTTGAATGGACAAAGGAGAATTGAGGTAGTTTTTTACAAATGATCTAATTCTAAAGATTGTAGATCTAGATAAAGAGTTTGTGGTGTGCATGGATGCTTGCAAGAGAGGAATTAGTGGATTCCTTATGCAAGAGGGATAGGTGGTATGCTACGAGTCAAGGAAACTAAATGAGCATGGGAAAAACTATGTGACACATGATCTTGAGTTGGTAGTGATCATCCATGCATTGAAGATGTGGAGGAACTATCTTCTTGGAAAGAGGTTCATTTTGATGAATGATCACATTGGATTGAGATTCTTGTTTAATCAACCGAATTTGAATGCTAGGAAAGCTAGTTGGTTGGCTACGATAAGTAATTTTGATTTCAAAATCAGATACATTAAGGGTAAAGAGAATAAGGTTGCAGATACTCTTAGCAGAAAAATACAAGTAAATCATATAGAAGCTATGAGCTCATATGGGATAGATTTACATGATCAAATTTTTTAGGAAGGGCAACAGGATGACAAGTACCAACAACTTAGGTGCAGGTTACAACAGTCGGGTACAAGTGAACAAGATGTCGGCTATCATCTCATGACAATTGTTTTGGTGAGATTTCAGGATATGATCTATGTGTTGGACAATAGTGAGCTCAAGAATATTTTTTTGAGGGAATTTCATGCTAAGTCGTATTCAGGTCACCCAAGATACCAAAAGACACTGACAACTATGAATAAGTTCTACTATTATCCAAATTTGAAGAAATATGTGGAAAACTTTGTTGTGAGGTGCTTGGATTGTCAATAGGTTAAATATGAGTCTAAGCATCCAGGTGGATTACTACAGTCGATTCCGATTCCATAGTTGAAATGGGAGGTCCTTTTGATTGACTTAATTATAGGTTTGTTAAGGAACTCTAGACAACATGATTCTATTATGGTTATTGTTGATAGGTTGACAAAGGTAGCTCACTTCATTCCGGTAAAGTCTATGAATTCAGCTAGTGAAGTAGCACAAGTCTTCATCAAAGATATAGTAAGGTTGCAAGGTGTTCTAGAGAATATTATGTCAGACAGAGATTTCATGTTCACTTCTAGGTTTTGGAAAGAGTTATTTGTAGGTTTGGGTATATATTTTTCCTCCAGTACATCTTATGATCCGTAGACAGATGGATAGACAAAGAGGGTCAATAGGATTTTTGAGGACATGTTGAGGATGTAAACATGCATCAACAACGAAAGTGGGAACAGTATCTTCCACTGTTGGCATTTTCATATACCAATGGGTATCAAAATATGAGTTTGTTTGAGGTACTTTATGGGAAAAGTTCTAATATGTCTATCAATTGCAGAAATCCATTGAACATGGTGTTGATTAGACTAGACATGTTGGTAGAGATGGAAAAAGAAATGAAGGTAATAAAAAAGAATCTAAATGTAGCACATGGCATGCAGAAGCGCTATGTAGATCAACTGATCTGAATTGGATCCATGCAGATTATCAAAGTGCCATGACTGTATTAAGATAGGACAGACTTTGAATTTATGAACACAGAGTGATCAGGAAGACCTCTGGACAATGGAAGATTGTAGCTAGCAAGGAACAATGAGGAGCTCAGTCAAAGTGCACTAACTGAGGCCCATGGAGTCCACGCAATAGGAAAAATTGGCACTTGGGAAGCCCAGATCGATAAACAGAGGCCATTTCTGATGCACAATTAGCGCTAATCGCGCTAATCTGGGAAAAACCCCTCGAGAAGGAAAGGACCTGAGTGCTCAATTGCATGGGAAGTCCAGAAACCATGGGGAAATTCTAAGGAAAAAGGCGGGTCCCGCGCTCTCAAACCGGCGGTATATTGGGGGCACCCTTGGACGGTAAGCAGATTTAGCTGAAACCAAGTGATTCCATTCATTGCACGTTGCCTGTCTGGAAGTTGAAAAAGAAAACCGCCACTCATCGCACGCTAACAATCAAGCAAGTCAACCACGCGAAATGAGCAAATATTGTAGGATCCGGGGGCTCCAATTCTGACGGCAAAGATTGTGCCCGATGGAGAAACTGGATTTGACAGGGGAATTAAGCCACAACATAAAAAAGTTTGAAGTCTGATTTGACCACTGAGTTGGCGGATGATTCATTCCACAGTGCAACTGGATTACCAAATCGTCAAGGAAGAGCTGGCGCAGTTCATAAGAGGACAAGTGGCCACTTCCCTGTAATTCGTTGACAATGACGCAGAGACAGGGAACTCCAAATGAATAATAGTAGGCGAACCGAAGGGGTGGAAGAGGAACCGAACAATCATGAGATAGATCAGCTTTAAGCCATGAACATACAAAGAACAGAACACAATGAAGAAGAGAAGAAGAGAATGAAGACAGAGAGAGAGAGAGAGTCAAGAAGAGATAGTGAAGCAAAAAGAAGAAAACAGAGAGCCGAGCTGACCTAAGGCAGCATCGAGCAGATAGAAATCTTGAGAGGTTCAAGCAATCCCTGAGAGGATCTATCGGGAATTGGGCACCACATTGGGCTCCTCCCATTAAAGACCAGAGAGGTCAAGACTTGGAAAGGGAAAGAGTCTATGCACTCTAATGGCTTGGGGAATCCAAGAACCACCCTACCAAGAATTATCTATTTCAGGAGACTCAAATTGAGCTCCTCATTGTAAATCTATGCTTTAAAGACACAATAAAAAAAGGCCACCCCTAAAAGCTGGACCAGAGACATAGCCTTGGAGAATAGGGTGAACTCCTTATTAAATCTGTTGTGTTCTTTCATTTTCTTACCGTGTTTCTCTTGATGTTTTCCATTCTTCCAATGTCTGTGTATTTTGCAATATGATCGATCCATTGCCTAAAATAACATAGACACACACCAGCACATGAGTCTATAATACCTTAATTTATTAACTAATTAACTGAGGTCACTCACGAGTGATTTTCAGATGAAGTGGTATCAGAGCTTTAGGCTATTAAGGTTAGACAAGATTGTGTTGGTTTAGCTGTTGAATGCTAACTAGATCAAATCTCAAATTAGGAGAAGGAGAGTTGGTCGAAACTAATCCTGAAATTGGGAGAGTCTATCCTCGGAAGACAATGTCAGAGGAAGGTTCTATGGGGCCAAACCCTCAATTCATAGATAGTTTCCTAGCCATAAAGTCTGTGGTAAAAGAAATGTATAGGGACTTTAGAAAACATAAGGATGAAGATTCATCATGCTCTAAGAAAGACAAAGGAGAAGATGAGTCACATTCCCATGACCACTCAAAAGGAATAGGGAAAGAGGAAAGATTTCTTGCACCTGCTGATAGCCCTAAAAAGAAAGCATCTTTGATCAAACTAGATGTTAAATTTGATCTACCTATATATGATGGAGAGCTGAATGCAGAAAAGTTGGACAATTGGATTAGATAAATTGATGTTTATTGCAGAGTGCAGAATATCGACTCAGACAAGAGCAAGGTTTAGCTGGCAAGCCTACGCCTTGGAGGCACTGCCTTAGTTTTATGGGAAGGCATAACCCAAGTTGACATGAAAAGACATGGTAAGACCATCTCTGTCTGGAGTGAATTTGTTTCTGCAATAAAAAATAAGTTCTATCCGTTGGCCTACATGCAACAAGCCATGATGAGTTGGCAAACTCTTCGACAGTTAAAAGGGCAAAGTGTGCAAGGGTACACTCAAGAATTTAGAAAGATAGCATTGATTCTAGGAATCTCATTAGACTCACCTGAGACTCTGTTGAAGTACATTGGTGGTCCACACAGCTCCATGAGGCATACTATCCTCATGTTTAATCCCACTAGTATAGATGAGGTATTTGTACAAGTTACTCATCTAGAAGCTAGAGGAAACAATGGAAGTCCAAAAGTTGGGGGATCATCCCAACCCACTACAAGAAAGAATAAGGAGAAAAGAAAGCAGAAGTGGAAAGCAAGGAAGGATAACACTGCATAGAAAAGCAAGGCACATGCACTCACTGTCACGTGGAATGAGTCGATCTTGTGGACAAGATAGACCTTCCTAGAATCTAATGAAGACCTAATGACAAACAAACCAACCAGAACACTATCTTTCTCTAAATGTGCTTATAAAATAATGGCAAACAAATGTGTTTAAGGCCTACCTCATGTCCAACGCAAGTTTGGAGATGCCTTCGCTCTTTTGATCCAAGTAAGTTCCCTTGTCACAAACCTGCAAACAAAAACAAGGAAAACGATTAAATAGCACCTGAATAACCAATATTATAAAACATATTTAACATGAAAGTCAAGGAGTCCATGAAACGAATAACATGAGATACTTGTTGAGAAAAATGAGCTTGATTGTATTAATTCAAAAGAGAAGAACTTTACAACCTTTGCCTTGACACTGTACAAGCTCCTCCTAGGGTCCAACAAGAAGTCTCCTCTATTTTGACAAGCTTCACTCACTTCCCAATGAAGCCAAAAAGGTATGTGATCTCTCCTCTTAAGCTCAAATAGGAAGTCTTGATTTCACTAGCATTTACCCTCAAAAGTTCAGCTTCTAACATCCCCGGCCACTGACCCAATGCCTCAATTTATAGTGCAATGGAGATTAGTTACTAGGTCCTCCTTCAAAGGGATAGAATCCTTGTTCAAAGGGATAGCTCCTCTTAACAAGGGATTAGTTCCTCCTCTTATGGGATGCATGAACCACTTGGAGCGAACAATCCATGTAACAAATCCTTCTAGAAAACTCTAGAATTAACCCAAAGTGAGTTTTTTAAGATAAAAATTGCGCCTTTTGACTTTCACAGGGGTACACACCTTCCCTTTTACATACAGAGTGTATAAGTACGCAGATATCTTGAACAAAAGGTGCGGGCCCGCAGGAAAAAGTGAGAGAAAGTGCGGAACCAGAGTTACATTTCTTTTTTAATGTCTTTCTCTCATTTCTAAAGCTTGTTCTGAAGAGCTGAGGTTTGAGACTTGCTTAGGAAACTGGCATAGGTGGTGATAGACCCATACCAACTGCAAATAATCAAGGTGACGATATTTTTTTGTAACAGATTGCCCCCTAAAGTGCGAAGTCTGTAGTATATGAGGATTTTTTCATTTATCATATAGGAAGAGTGAAGTGATTTATCATTTCGAGGATCATCTTGCGGAGAGCTCAGTTGGAACTTGTAAAAACATTCAATGAAAAATATATATATATGAGATCATATCATCGCTGAGGTAGGCATTCCCATACTCAGATAAAAACTGACTAAGAGACTGAAAACTGACTAGAAGACTAAATACTGCTATGATATAGGAATGATCTCGTAACACATCATAAGTACAGACACATGTGGACACAGTATGGACGCAACCATCTGTTTATGAATAGTCCATAATATAATGAATACAAAATTCCTCGCAACCTGGATGGTGGAAACTAGATCCAGGGGCTTCATTTCTACATCCCGAAACAGTACGATTCTATCCATGCGATTGAATGTGTCGAAGTCGAACATGGTAGAAACCGCTTGATTACCAATCAATGATGTAAACTGTTAACAAGCGTGAGAGAAACCACCAATAATGACAATGGCTCTCAAAGTACTCAGCACAATCCATGAAATGTGATAAGATGTGTTGATGTCGAACATGTCACGGAATCCTTTGATCGAAAGTCAATGATGTAAATTATCGTCAAAGGCGAGAAACCTGCCATTGAGGCATGCAGATCCCAAGGTACTGACGATTCCTAGATCATCTTTCTAGATAATGAGTCGAAGTCGATAGAAAGCAATCCATCGTAAGCAAGCTCACGACACGAAATCATAGATCAAGTTGAAGAAATTTAGTTGCAAGGACTGACTCAGGGATGGTCAAGATGGATGACAGACATTTTGCAGATGAATGGCTTATTTGCACTGAGCTCTTGAACACATAACGACACAACAGATGGTTTGGTGATGATTGCCCCAAAGTTAATACCCAGAAACCGGTTGAAGACTTTCAATATGGTTTGATCAACTGTTATGTAAAGGATTTCCCAACCCAGGTGATTGAAAGTGTCGTGTTCAAGAGTGGTTATAAAGTATGACAAACATGCTCACTTTTCTCTCTTTTCCCCCACCATTTCTGGCAAGTACCTCTTTAGT
This sequence comes from Pinus taeda, assembly GCA_000404065.3. Classification (NCBI taxonomy): domain Eukaryota; kingdom Viridiplantae; phylum Streptophyta; class Pinopsida; order Pinales; family Pinaceae; genus Pinus; species Pinus taeda. The sequence goes on along the minus strand of APFE030198077.1, from coordinate 60,475 downwards.
TTTTACAAGCTTGAGGAGGATAACATATGCTTGATTATAAGCTCACCCTTCAGACGAGTCCAACTTAGTTTAAATTTGAACCCTAAGAAGGAGTGGTCCGTTCCTGTTTCTAATAGAACAGGTCCTTTACTGTCGAATTTTAACGAGTCCAGTATAGGAGAAACTCGGCGTTTTTCATTTTTAGAGAGTCTGAAAAAACTTAAGAAGACTCCAGGGTTTGACTTTTTCGTAAATTTGTGTCTCCCAAGCCTAAAAAAGTATAAAATAATACTTGAGAGAACCGCTTGATCTTTTACGACCAAGGAATACTTTTCGTCATTAGTGTCTTTGATCCGAAAAAGTAAAAAAGCGATCAAGGACACGTCGTTTTATAACCAATATCGAATTTGAAACGAAAAAAATCCGACAATCTTTTTATGTTTTTACGGTCGGAAAAGCGCTGTAAATGGACCGTCTTTTTAGTTCTGTTTTAACGAGCTTAAAAAGAGAAACTCGGCTATCTTTTCATGTTTTAGGAGTCAGAAAAGAGCTTAAAGGTGACTCTAATGTTTCACTTTTTCGTAAGTTTTAACGAGTTCGAAAAAATGATAAAAATGTACTCATGGTCTTCATTTTTTCGTAAGTTTTAATGAGTTCGAAAAAATGATAAAAATGTACTCATATGGCCGACTTTCAATTTAATTTACGAGCAGGAAAAGACGGAAAGAACTCGGCATTTTCATTTGTTTTACGAGAATGAAAGATAGCAAAATAATCTCGGGATTTTCATGAGTTTAACGAGTCTTGAAAATAACTGAAATTGAATCGAGATAGGTTTCATTTTTACAAAAGCTTGAAACAGAGAAAAACTATGCTTCAAAGTAGTTTCATTTTTACCCAAGCTTGAAACAGAGAGAAAACTGTGCTTGATGCCCCTAAGCATAACTGCTAGAGCGCATGCCCCCCCAGCTTCATTTCATTCAACCAGTTGGATGAAATGAAGGTTTAGTTACGAGATCATTTGAAAGACTCGACCTCAAACTATAAGAAAACTATGCAAAAAACTGAAATAACTAACCTATATATACAACCTAACATCTATGAGGTCTTAGTCAAACTCTCGACTGAATTAGAGGTGGATTTGCTTCATTTTTTAATGAGCTTGACATAGGAAAAGAACTATGCTCGGCTTCGGTTTCATGTTTACGCAAGCTTGAAACGAAAAACTATGATTGTTATAAGTTCGCATGCCCCCAGCATAATGACGCAAATCAAGGTACATGCCCCCCAAGCTTCATTGCATTCAACCAGGTGGATGAAATGAAGGTTTACTTTCGAAATCTT
>APFE030198077.1:21015-43195 GCA_000404065.3 Pinus taeda | reverse complement strand
ACAAATCCTTCTAGAAAACTCTAGAATTAACCCAAAGTGAGTTTTTTAAGATAAAAATTGCGCCTTTTGACTTTCACAGGGGTACGCACCTTCCCTTTTACATACAGAGCGTATAAGTACACATATATCCTGAACAAAAGGTGCGGGCCTGCAGGAAAAAGTGAGAGAAAGTGCGGAACCAGAGTTACATTGCTTTTTTGATGTCTTTCTCTCATTTCTAAAGCTTGTTCTGAAGAGATGAGGTTTGAGACTTGCTTAGGAAACTGGCATAGGTGGTGATAGACCCATACCAACTGCAAATAATCAACGTGACGATATTTTTGTGTAACACTCACTGTAAAAAGGATGGGCATGATGATGAGCATTGTTGGATTCTACATCCAAAGCTGAAACCTAAGAAGTTCAAGGGAAAGAAGAAGAAAATTACTACAGCTATTCAAAAAGATTTGGGGTCAGACTCGGGAGATGAAACAACCATTGCAACCATAGGTATAAGAGGTAAGAGTTCTGAAGCATATACTACTAATTCTACACAATCTACTATTGATGAAGAAAGTGAGAGTAAAAGACATGAGCTTTTCCATATTTGAGTTATTTCCAAACATCAAAAGATTGATACTTTGTTTGATAGTGGCTCACAAGTAAATTTAATTTCTGAAGAAATTGAAAAGAAGTTGGGATTAGCAACTAAATGTCACAAGAAACCATACCCATTAGGATGGTTAAATGATAAAGCACAACTACAAGTGACTAGAGAGTGCAAACTCAAGTTTTCTTTTGGGTCAATATTTGTAGATGAGGTTGAATTAGACATAATTCCTATCGATATATGTGGAATTGTTTTAGGAAGTCCTTACTTGTATGATAGAAAAGCTATTTTCAATAGAGCTGAGAACAAGTATCTACTTGTTAAACATGGAATCAAATACTTTGTAAGAGCTCATAAGCTCAAGAATAATTATACTCTCATAAACTCGGGGCAGATGAAAAGAATGATAAATTCATGTAAACAATTATTACTGATGGTTGTAAAGGAAAAGAAACCTAATAAAACTAGTATATTTGAGGGTTGTAGTGCTAAACAGCAAGCTAATTTAGAAAAGGTTGTTTCAGAGTATGATATCTTGTTTCAAGAACCTAAAGGTATGCCACCCAAAAAGGAAATAGTACATGATATTATTTTGCAGAAAGATGCTCCATTGCCTAACATTGGAATGTACAGGTTGTTCACTTTAGAGAATGTTGAAATCAAGAAGTAGGTGCAGGAGTTGCTCGAGAAGGGGTTCATCAGACCTAGCAGATCACCATGTGGGTCACCAATCGTTTTGGTGAGAAAGAAAGATGGCTTGTGGAGAATGTGCATTGATTACCGCGAACTGAATAAGATAAAAATCAAAAATCATTATCCCCTTCCTCGCATAGATGATATTTTGAAAGAAGTTGTTTATTTCTCCAAGCTAGACTTGCACAGTGGATACCATTAGGTTAGAGTTGTAGAACAAGATGCATGGAAGACTGCTTTCAAAACAAAGCATGGATTGTATGAGTGGCTAGTTATGCCTTTTGGATTAACTAATTCTCTTACTACTTTCATGAGATTAACGAATGATGTAGTCAGACCTTTTCTTGATGATTTTATTGTTGTGTATCTGGATGACATTCTGATTTTTAGCAAAACGTGGGAAGAACACTTAGAGCATGTTAAGCAGACACTAGATGTTTTGAAAAGAGAATAAATTCATGTTAAACTCTCAAAATGTGAATTTTGAAAAACATCTCTAAATTATTTGGGTCATATAGTAGGGGGTGGTGAATTGAAGATAGATCCCTCTAAGGTGGCAGTCATTGTAAACTGGCCTAAACCCAAATCTGCTACAAAAATTAGAAGCTTCTTAGGAGTAGCACAATATTGGAGGAAGTTCATTTCTAACTTTTCCTTAATTGCAGCTCCCTTACATGCTTTAACAGGATTGAACAAGGTGTTTCAGTGGGGAGGCAAATAGCAAAAAGCCTTCGACAGCTTGAAAAAAGAAAAGATTAGTAGTATTATCACCTGTAACTAGCACTGCCTGATCTTCAAAGACCGTTTGAGATCCAAACATATGCCAGAGACTATGCCATGGGAGCATTGTTGACATAGCACGGTAAACCCATATGTTATCATTCTGAGACTTTTAATCCTACAGTAGTTAACTATCCTACATATGATAAAGAATTGTATGCATTAGTTCAGAGTGTGAAAAAGTGGAAACATTACTTAATGGGAAAAGAGACAGTAATACATATTGATCATCAACCACTTCAATATCTACACTCCCAAACTAAGTTGTAGCAATCAAGGCACTATAGATGGATGGGTTTCCTACAACAGTTTCATTTAGTCATCAGATATAAAAAGGGCATTCACAATAAAGTTGCAGACATGTTATCTAGACCCATTATAAATTCATCTACTATACTTAAGCATAATTTTGTGCTACATGACAGCAACATTGAACAAGATGCTCAAGATATAGACTTTAAGGATGTATATGCAACTTTGAGTCAAGGAAAACGAATAGAAGAATTGGATTATCATGTAAAGGACCGACTCTTATACCATTGTGGGAAGCTATGCATTCCACAAACTAAGAGAGTAAAGATAATTAGAGAAGCACACACTTCTTTGATATCAGGTCACATTGGGGTAAGTAAAACAGTTTCACAGCTGCAAAGATTTTGTTATTGGCCAAAAATGAACGAGATAGTTTCTAGATGTGTAAGAGGGTGTACTATGTGTGCTAAAACCAAGCCTAGTGATAGAAAACTAGGCTTGTACACTCCATTACCAGTTCCTTCTCACCCTTGGGAAAGTGTTTCCATGGATTTTGTTGAATGACTGCCTAAATCTAGGAAAGGTCATGATTACCTATATGTTGTTGTGGATAGGTTCAACAAAATGTGTATTTTGATACCTTGTAATAAACAGATTACAACTGAATGAACTGCGAAACTATTTTTTGAACATGTATGGGTTCATTTTAGATTACCCACTTCCATTGTATCTGATCAACACACCCGATTTGTGGGGAAGTTTTAGTCAAGTCTGTGGGAACTGATGGATACCAAACTGAAGAAAAGCACAACTTTTCATCCACAAACTGATGGCCAAACAGAAGCAGTCAATAGGATAGTGATTCAGTTGCTCAGAGGATATTGCAGCAAACATCCTAAGCTTTGGGATGAACATTTATGTTATGTGCAACATGCTTACAATAGAGAAAAACATTCTTCTACATAGAGATCTCCTTTTGAGACCTGCTTTGGTTTCACCCCAAGGTCTCCTTTGGATTTTGTCTTTGGTAAAGATACCATAGTTGATGGACACAGTGATGTGGACAGGGCAACTGGGTTCATTAAATAGATCCAAGAGATCCACCAGGCAGTATAGGAACAACTGGAAAAGAGCCAAGACAAATACAAGGCAAGGCATTACAACCATTGGATGGAGCATAGTTTCCAAGTTGGTGACCAAGTCTGGCTATATATCAGCAAGGAAAGGATGCAAGGTGAAGGTAAAAAGCTAAAGCCTATCAAGTATGGACCCTTCAAGATACTTGAGAAGATTGGTGAAAATTCTTTTCGCCTTGATCTACCAGCTTACATGCACATCTACTCAGTCATAAATGCAGATTGCTTGAGATTGTTTGAACCTTCTCTAATTGAGGATCCCAAAGAGCAGAGTCAATTACCTTCTATTGATGACCTGCTACCTAAATATCTTAATGAATTGCAGGAAGACACAGTTCTGGACAGGAAGGTGAGGATAACACGTAGAGGAGATGTTGAGTATCTCAAAGTAGGGCTCAAGGGCTCAAATCCGAGCAGTGCAAAGTGGATAGATATTGGACAAGTGAGACAATTGTACCCTCACTTAGTCAATGCTTGAAAACAAACTTTTGGTGGTCCAAAAGCTTTTTCAGTGGGAAGTTCGTGATCCAAATTGGATCCATGAAGATTATCAAAGTGCCATGATTATATTAAGACAGGACAGACTTCGAATTTATGAACACAGAGCGATCATGGATACCTCTGGACAGTGGCAGATTGTAGCTAGCAAGGAACAATGAGGACCTCGGTCAAAGTGTACTGACCGAGGCCCATGGAGTCCATGCAGGAGGCAAAACTGACACTTGGGAAGCTCGGATTTGGAAACGGAGGCTATTCCTGATGTGCAATTAGTGCTAATCTAGGCAAAACCCTCAAGAAGGAAAGGCCCCAAGTGCTTGTTTGCATGGGAAGCCAGGAAACCGTGGGGAAAGCGCTAAGACGAAAGGCGGATCTCACACTCCGAAACCGGCGGTATATTAGGAACACCCTTGGGCGATAATTAGATTTGGCTAAAACCAAGCAATTCCATTCATCGCACGACGCGTTTCCGGTGGATGAGAGAGAAAACTGCCTCTCATTACATGCTAACGATCGAGCAAGTCAACCGCACAAAATGAGCGAATATCACAGGATTTGGGGCCTCTAGATCTGATGGTAGAGATTGTGTCCAATGGAGAAACCAGATTTGATAGGGGAATTAAGCTGTGACATAAAGAAGTTTGAAGTCCGATTTGACCGTTGAGTTGGTGGATGAGTCATTCCACAGTCCAACTGGATTACCAAACCGTCGAGGAAGAGTTGGGGCAGTTCATAAGAGGACAAGTGGTAACTTCCTTGTAAGTTGTTGATGATGATGTAGAGGCAGGGAACTCCAAATGAACAGTAGCAAGTGAACCGAAGGGGCAGAAGAGGAATCGAACAGTCATGAGATAGATAAGTTTTAAGCCATGAACAGACAAAGAATAGAACACAAAGAAGAAGAAGAGAGAAGAAGAGAATGAAGACAGAGAGAGCGAGAGCCAAGAAGAGACAATGAAGCAAAAAGCAGAGAACAAAGAGTCGAGCTAACCTAAGGCAACATCGAGCAGAAAGAAAGCTTGGGAGGTTCAAGCAATCCCTAAGAGGATCTGTCAGGAATTGGGCACCACATTGGGCTTCTCCCATTAAAGACCAGAGAGGTCAAGACTTGGAAATGGAAAGAGTCTGTGCACTCTAGTAGCTTGGGGAATCCAAGAACCACCATACCAAGCATTATCTATTTCAAGAGACTCAAATTGAGCTCCTCATTGTAAATCTATGCTTTAAAGACACAATAAAAAAAAGGCCACCCTTGAAAGCTGGACCGGAGACGTAGCCCTGGAGAATAGGGTGAACTCCTTATTAAATCTGTTGTGTTCTTGCATTTTCTTACTATGTTTCTCTTGCTATTTTCCATTCTTCCAATGTCTGTGTATTTGCAATCTAATCGATCCATTGCCTAAAATAACATAGACACACACCAGCACATGAGTCTGTAATACCTTCATTTATTAATTAATTAACTGAGGTCACTCACGAGTGATTTTAAAATCATCAACATAAGGTGTTTAAGGAGTTTTAGGTTGGGGAATAGGTGTACTTGTGTATCAATCTCAATAATATTTCCTTGAGGATTTGGTCATGTGCCAAGTTGGCACCTCGATATTGTGGGCCAGTAGTCTACCAACTTGCACTTCCTCCGACAGTTAAAGTCCATGATGTTTTCCATTTTTCATTGCTTAAAAAGTATGTGAAAGATGTTTATCATGTGATTGACTAGTCTATATTGTAACTGGAACCAGGAAGAGAATTATAGCTAGAACCTATGTGCATTTGGAAATGAAATATGCTCATGCTTCGGAATCGAGCAACCGAGCAAGTTAAGGTGCAGTAGAATCAATTTGGGCCCAATGAAGCTACATGGGATATTGATGATTAGATGTAGGCTATGTATCCTTCTCTATTCACCATATGAATAGATGTCTTTTGGTATATTTTTTGGCATTGTGTTTTGGTTATGTCTATATATGCATATATATGTAAATACTACATCGAGTTGTGTTATAAATTTCCAATAAGCAGTATGGTGTTTATGATCTGTTGGTTATGTTTTAGCATATGGATGTGATGTAAATGTTGTATCAAGCTATGTTACAAAGCTCCATAGGCAACATGTGCTTCCTATTTTATAAGTGTCATTGAACATCAAGGACAGTGTTCCCCCAAGGGGGAGGATTCTGTAACAGCCTTGGTTAAAAATACATGTAATAAAGCTAATAAAGGAAAAATAAGACCAAGGTCATGAGACATGTATTCCAAGTTGAATATTTGGAAAAAACATAGTGATGGGGATCACTTGTGATTAATAAATGTCTTTGTAAATTGGAAAAGGCAATGGCAAAGGAAAAGCGACATTAATTGGAATTTATTTATGAAAATAATGGAAAATAGGAGAAGAGGAAGGTGAAAGGTCATAAAATTTGCATGAGAAGAAAATTGAAGGAAAATAAAGGAAAATGAATAAAATACCTCAATGATATAACAAATTCTCAGGATTAGTTCAAAACTTTTTCTATTTCAGTCTTTGGCACTCTGATTCTATTGTCTCTCTCTCATACTCTTGCACACTTAGAGTTCCTTGGAGAACTCTAAGAGGATTTGGCATACTTTTTGATTTGGAGAAATAATGGAAAGGAAAAGAAAGAAATTGCAAGGGGACAATGAGATCAATAACTACAATGGGTTTTCTTTGTAGTTACCAAGATTCATGTATGATTTCCTTTTTATTTTTGGCATGAATGGTATATGCATGTTGTTATTGGTTATGATATGTCATTGGCATGGAGGATTGCCTATATTGACAATGGTTTTGCCTAACCTTTCCATTTCCTAGATAGTCATGGAGTTTTGGGTTTTCCCATTTGTTTTATGAATGGTACACATGTTCCTTATGGTTGTGGATTCAGTTATTAGTTCCCGGAGCCTTAGTTGGACAAATGCTCTGGAAGCCTTGGAAAAACTTGGGTTGAGTTACTAGTCCTAGAAGGCTTAGCTGGAAAAATTATTTGGAGCCCTTGGTGGGTTGAGGTGTTAGTCCTGGAGCCTTGGTTGGAAAAATGAGCCCTATGACAACTGTGGGTTGAGTTACTAGTCTTGGAGATGGTTTAGAAAAAACACTCTGGAGCCCTGAACAACTTGGGTAGAGATTGATCTGGAGATGGTTAGTGATGTCCAACTATGAGGTTGAATCACTAGCTGAAGGTTGGCAGTTTGGCTTCTAGAAGCCCTAGTTTGGTTTTGGTTGGTTTATTCCATGAGATCCCACATTCATGCTTGGAATATGGCACAGGGGTTATTGGCTGAAAGAGATATTTTGGTTTAGCCCAATCTATGGTTGAGTGGTACGTGGAAGTCTCTGACTTCGTTGGATTTGCATATGTTAATATGAACTCCTTTCCTATTGTAATTCATGAGTATTTATGCTTGTTAATATGTGGCTTTGATTGTTGTTCTATCATTGTTATTATTTTGGTCATATGCTAGATATAAGAATACTTTCATGATAGATTCTAGTTATGGCTCTTAACATATTTTTATTAGTAAATGAATTTTTATTGAATGCACGACCTAATCAATGTATTTGTAGCTATTATGAGAGGTAATTAGACCTTCCTGTTTATTCTCAGATAAGTATGAGACCCCTATGTTCATATATGCATTTACAAGTTGTAGATTTTATGTTTACAATGTGTTTGATGGAATTCCTATTATGGTTAGGCCTTGTGAGATATTATCTAAGTTTTATGTTAATGGGTTTTTCCTAGTGTTATTCATCATTTTGGAAATTTCTATCAAGTTCTTGGAAGAGGTGAGGAACCTAGCCTTAAAATTGTGGCTCAAATCTCGGGGTCACTTACAAAAAAATGAGTAATTTAGTCTATAGTCACTGGGAGGCAAGGTTATCCATACGAATGGAGACTTGAAATTGTTGGATTTCCTTGTTATGCAAGCAAATGAGAGCTCAAGTCAGCGAAAAAGAAAGTTAACTCAGGTTTTGGGCACCTGGAGTGGTTGTTTGGCCCATGGGTGTCTTATATCTCCTAAGGAAGGTTAGTATGGCTTTAGTATGTCGATTCCACTTCCTTAACTGTACTTAGGATTTTGATTCATGTCATAGTATCTCCTCCTCTCATGTTTACCCTGGCAGGCCGGTGAAAGTGGGTAGATATGGGAGGGGTGGTTACACTCGCCTTCGGGTAAGAGAAGATTTGGGTCTTCGCAGACGTCAAATCCAACATATGGGTAGCCCTCAATCATAATTATCTACCTTCATAGCCATCTGAATAAAGTAGGGGTAAAACTCATCGTAGGTTTTTCCGATGAGACATCAAATCTACCCATTGCCTCATACAAGGCACTCTAGGTCCCAGAAACACAAGATCTCTACTAAGGAGAAAGTAATGGTATCATTTCTAAGACAAAGGTTACTATGATAGAACCATATCATAAGTTCTTTAGTCATCCTTTTCTTGATTGAGTTGTTCCTTTAGGTTGACTAGAACCCCTTCACACCAGTTAAATATTGCAGGGTCCAAGCACTCTAAGCTATACTGCATCTAGGTCTTGGTGGCTAAATGTAATGCAACATTGCTAACCAACCGAGTGATAGTAAACATTATTTTATTGAGAGGAAGTTATACATAATCCTTTATCTCAATTTTCCTATCCTTGGTCACTTCGAGGGAGACAATGAGCAGTAATGTAATATTTCACTATCTCCCCACCTCTTCTGACTCCAGATGGCGAAATGAGAGCTCCTCTCCATGAAAGCCCTGTCAGGAAGTAGATTTCCTCAACCTGTATCGTGATGGTGTGTAATCCAAACCTAAAGTACTCTCCCTAGGTGTCCCAACATTTAACCAAATACTCCAGTAACTATAACTTGGTCCTCATGCCTAGGACAATGAAAAGCTTGAAAAGTCCATATTTTCTCAAAGCCTGAACTATTGTTGGGTCATTAGAAACAATCATATCTTGAGCCTCATTCCCTCTTTCTCTCCAGGTCGAATTCATTTCTCTCTGGTGAATGTCTACAAAATGACATGAAAAAAACACATAAGATTAGCAATTTGCAAATTTTTGGGAGAAAAATCACTCAAATTTTATTTTTTTTAACCCTTTGTGCCCATCGCATTGTCTCTTCTTAGACATAGTGAACCATTGCACTCACCCTCACTACTGATTGCGTTGGGTCTCCTTTCTTAGTGTTAATTTTATCAACCCATCACACCTCATGATACAGGAAGGGTGTGATGGGCCGATGACGAATTTTTAAAACTAAAAGCTCAAAAATTATTCTAATAAATGCAAGAAATGAGAATGGAAACTGTAGAAATGAAGAGAAAAGATAAATCTCTTACCTAGAACTGACGGTATTGAAAATGGTCCACCAGATTGGATGTAATGAGCTACTGAAGATTGAAGGTAAAAACCCAATTAGAGCTCACTCAACTTCGTAAAAAATGAAAATGGTAGAGATGAATTACATTCTCACTTTTTATGGTCAAACTAGTTATTATTTTAATATTTTGACCTAATTTTTACCATGTGTAATGTATTTTTAATCTTTTTGTGGTGTTTTGAATAGGTTAAAAGGTAATTGAAGGATTTAATGCAGATTATACGTTAAATACAAGTAATTTTGATGAATGAGTACACTTTTATTGCTTTTCAATCTCATTAAACCTGCAAAAAAGGAACCATGTAGAGTCCTCTTTCAACTCTTTTCAGGCTCCCAAAACATGAAAATATTATGGAGCACTTGTCTTTTCAAACTCGTTAAAGAAAATGAAAAGACGTATGCCTAGTATAAGTTTAACCCTTTTTTAGACTAGGATGTACTATTTACGAAAAAGGAATACTTTGGTCAAACATGATTAAAAGTTTCTCCTCAGTATCATTTTATGCCTTTTCATACTCAAGAGACTAAATTTACGAAAAGGAACCTTTGGATTTTTCTTTTTTGTATCTTTTTCAAGCTCTCTAGATATGAAAAAGAATTATATTTACGCCTTCGCTGGACTCGTAAAACTATTAAACAACCTTGAACTCGTAAATCATGACAAGGCTGAACGACTCTTTCTTAAGTTTCGTGAAAAATACTCAGAAAAATTTATCTGAAGGATGAACTCAAATATTAAGCATGTGTTATCCTCCTCAAAATTTAAAAAAATAAAGAGGTACATGCTACAAATGGTTGTGAAATTGGGAAAACAAGGCATCTTACCTATTAATGGCAACAAGTCACTCTTGAACATGACACTCTTTCTGTAGAAAATTTGTGATAGGTTAACCCGATAATGCAATATAAATCAAAGCATAATACTATAACCTACTTCTATTATTGATTTGTGGAAGCTTAAATATCGAGCTTAACAATATAAATCAATGGCACAATACACATGAAAATACTTTAGGGAAAGTCTCAAATAAAATCCCCACACTATTGTATTATCATACATGGTGGAAATACATAGGAAATATACAAAGCCTTAGCTCTCATAGCTAACCAGCTCTCAGTACAATCCTCACAGATGCTCATAGGAAATTTTGGCTTCTCTCTAGCCTTCCTCTCTATCCTCCAAGCTCCTATTTCCTTGTGTTGTTCCTTGTGGATGATTAGCCTATTACCAAGTGGAAAAACAAACCTTCAAAACTACTCAATCCTCAAGGATGAATCCTTGACTGCATGCATGAGTTTTCTCCATGAGAAAGCACATGCAACTGATAGTACATTGTCCTTGAACATTAATCTCAACTAGGTCTTTCTAAGAATAGACATGCATAAGTTTCTAATGAGGGAACCTTTTGTTAACCGGAGTAGCACTAGTTGAGTGCATTAATGCATCAACTGACTATTAACTCACTATTAGTTCCTCAAACATTTTGGAACTAATTTAACTAGACTTAATTTAGTAAACTGAGTTAACTAATTACAACTCAAATATAACTCAATCTTATCTCCTTAATTTAAGGCATAACTCTTGCATGACTTCAGAAAGAATTCTAACGGGAATTTCTCCAACAAATTAAATTAAAATTAAATTAAGTAATTATTTCCAAGTAGTTGTTAAGACTAAATACAATTTTAATTCACAATTTAATTCAAGGACAAATTAAATTGGAATATTCTTGTTGCCATATTTCAACACTCCCTCTCAACAAGAAATGGATTATCTGCCACCTCCATCCTATCTATATGGAACTCGAATTTACACTTCGAAAATGCCTTTGTCAAAATGTCAGCATCTTGCTCCTCTATCGAAATATACTGCAACAACATGACCCTCCTCGCTACACAATCTCTGAGATGATGATACCAGATGTCGATGTGCTTGGACCTATCATGAAATACTAGATTCTTAGAGATTTTTATACAACTCTGATTATCACAATAGATCACAGTTGAATCCATCCTATGATCAAATAGACCAACTAGGATTTTCTGCATCCAGATGGCCTCACATGCTGCCTGACTTGCAACCATGTATTCTACTTCTGCCGAGCGGAGTGCAACTGACCTCTGTTTCCTACTATACCAAGAAACCACTATTGACCCAAGGTTGAAAATCTCTCCTGATGTGCTCTTCCGATCTGATGGACTCCCTACCCAATCTGCATCATTGAAGCCCTGTAGCTTCACTCCCTCTATCTGTTTGTACCATAATCCATACTGAGATGTGCCTTTGAGATATCTCAATACATGCTTTGCCTCCTTCCAAAACATCTTAGTAGGCTGAACCATCGCTTAACTCATCTGGTTCACCGCATAGCACAAATTTGGTCATGTGTTCATTAAGTACATAAGTGAACCCATAAGCTGCCTACAGTAGCCTCTACCACTTCTCTTGAAATAGCAACCTCCTTCCTCCAATTATCTGCTAGAGGAGTTTGCATGGGCTTGCACTTCTCCATATGGAATCTCTTAAGTATCTCATTGGCATACTTGCCTTGAGACACAAACAACTCCCCATCCTTCTACCACACTTCCTGATCTGAAAATGAGATCTTAAATCAATATTAAGGTATTACAGACTCATGTGCAGGACTATCTATATTACTGAGTGCAACAGATCGAAGAGATTGCGAATAATATAGAAAATGAGCAATTATAAAACATAATAAACGCACACATCAACATAGAAAATAATCAAGGAGTTCACCATATTTCCTGGCTACGTCTCCTGGTCCAGCTTTCAGTGTTGACCTCTATATTATGTATTTCATAGCATATTATTACAAGTGTGAGCTCAAATAGAGTCTCAACACAATAGTGACAAAACAACAGGGATTTACTCGAAATCCTTGAGTCTAAAAGAGTGCACAAACTCTCCCTCTTGCTCTCTGTCTTCTGCTTTCTCTTGCTCCCTTCTCTGTCCTTTTCATCTGCCATAGAGTTGCTTTTAAGCCTCTCCGCCTTGTCTGTTCATCTACATTCTTAGGCTTTCTGGCTCCCAACCACTGTTCGTTCAACTCCCTGTCGAGCGTTAAACAATCATTGTGAAATGCTTAGGGTATGGTGGCCACCTATTTTCAAACGGAAAGGACTAGCGCGGGTGAAAATCCCAAAAAATTGCTTCTCTATTTACACAGATAAATACATAGGAATACTCTAAAAACAGTGGAAAAATCCACCAAGCCAGATTTCAAATGATATTGAATCTGACCTATAATCCTATCGGATCCATTGTTTTATTGCTATCACAAGTCGCAAGCGCTATTGTCATAATCCCTTTGTATTTGATCCATAGAGGGAAGACATAGAAATACATAGGAAAACACTTATAATTCCTTTCGTGTCTGCCCTGATTGCAATCGCATATCGCATGTCAACAGCCCTTTGTATTACCCAATCGTCGATTGCCAGTCGCCGATATTGGCATATCGCATATCGCGGGGTCGTCGGTCCATTCGTATCACCCCTTGTATCGTTGTGATGCGATATTGCAATGTGATATATTGCGATCGCATATCGCAAGTCCTCAAGCCCTTGGTAAGTACTCCTTTGTGTTATAGCGATGCGATAAAGCAAAAATCACATATCGCATAGACTCTGGGCCTACGGGTAAGTATTTCCTTTGGTAATATTTGTGATGCAATTATGTGATCTCTATTGTTGGATCTGCGCACCCAATTCGACAACTCTCGTTAAATCACTAGATTGCTAATCGCATTTCCCAATGGGCTACCTTCGATATTTTCCGCTAGCCTATTCCGATGCAATATCTCGAATTAATCTGGGCCATTGATCTGTCTGATCCAACAACTCTAGTGCACTCTCCACTAAACTCTGTTTTCTGCCATTCTTCATGGTTTTTTCTTGCAATAATGTTTTCCAATAGTTTTAAGGACTTAGACTTAGAGGTTTAGGACCCATTTAGGATCACGCCTTCCCACTGAAAAGCTTTTGGACCACCAAAAGTTGGTTTTTAGGCATCGATCAAGTGAGGTTATAGCTTCCTCACTTGTTTAACTTCTACCCATTGTTCTTTGCTTGGATTTGAACCTTTGAGTCCCACTCTCAGGTACTCAACATCCCCTCGATGCATTGTTCTGACCTTCCTGTCCAAAAATATGTCCTCCTATAACTCATTAAGATACTCCAGAAACAAATCCTCAATAGAAGGAAACTGACTTTACTCTTCAGGATCTTCAATTAATGAAGGTTCATACAGTCTCAAGTTTTCTACATTAACACTGAATAGATCTGCATATAAGCTAGCAAATCAAGGCAAAAAGCATTTTCACCAGTTTTATCAAGTATCTTGAAAGGTCCATACCTTATTAGTTTTAGCTTATTACCTTCACCTTGCAATCTGTCTTTGTTGATGTACAACCAAACTTGATCACCAACTTGAAAACTATGCTCAAATTGATGCTTTTCATGTCTTGCCTTGTACTTGGCTTGACTTATTTCTAGTTGTTCCTGTACTTCCTAGTGAAATTCCTAGATTTGTTCAATGAACTTGGTTGCTTTGTCCACGTCATTGTGTCCATCAACTGCTATGTCTTTACCAAAGACAAAATACAAGGAAGACTTTGGTATAAAACCAAAACAAGTCTCAAAAGGAGATCTCTGAGTAGAAGAGTGCTTGGCATGGTTGTAAGCATGCTGCACATAACACAATGGATCATCCCAAAGTTTGGGATGCTTGCTGCAATAGCCTCTAAGCAACTGGATCACTATTCTATTGACCACTTCTTTCTGACCATCTATTTGTGGATGAAATGTTGTGCTCTTCTTCAACCTAGTGTCCGTCAACTCCCATAGATTTGACCAAAACTTCCCAACAAATCAAGAATCTCGATTAGATACAATAGAAGTGGGTAACCCAAAATGAACCCATACATTCTAAAAGAACAAATTTGTTGTTTGATCAGCTGTAACTTTCTTGTTACAAGGTATCAAAATACACATTTTACTGAACCTATCCACAACAACATACAAATAATCATGACCTTTTCTAGATTTTGGCAATCCCCCAACAAAGTCCATGGAAACACTTTCCCAAGGACAAGAAGGAACTAGGAGTGGAGTGTACAAGCCTAATTTTCTATTACTTGGTTTTCTTTTAGCATACATTATACATCCTTTGATATATCTAGAAATTTTCTCATGCATTCTTGGCCAATAACAGAACCTTTGCAATTGTGCAACTATTTTACTTACACCAAAATGACCTGATATGAGATAGGTATGTGCTTCTCAGTTATGTTAACTCTTTCAGTTTGTGGAATGCATAACTTTCCCAAATGATATAAGAGTTGGTCCTTTACATAATAATCCAATTCTTCTACTTTCTTTCCATGACTGAAAGTTTCATATACATCTTTAAAATCTACATATTGAGCATATTGTTCAATGTAACTTTCATGCATTACTGAGTTATGCTTAAGTATAGTAGATCCATTTATGATTGGTCTTGATAACATGTCTGCAACCTTATTGTGTATGTCCTTCTTATATTTGATGATAAGATGAAATTTTTGTAGAAAACCCATCCACCTATAATGTCTTGATTGCTACAATTTAGTTTGTGAGTGGAGATATTGAAGTGGTTGATAATCTGTATGTATGATTGTTTCTTTTCCCATTAGGTAATGTTTCCACTTTTTCACACTTTGTACTAATGCATACAATTCTTTGTCATATGTGGGATAATTAACTACTGCAGAAGTAAATGTCTCAGAATGATAGCATATGGGTTTTCTGTGTTGCATCAACACTTCTCCCATGGCATAGTCACTGGCATCTGTCTCAATCTCAAATGGATGTTGAAGATCTGGCAGTGCTAGTACTGGTGTTGTACTGATTTTCTCTTTTAAGGTGTCAAAGGCTTTCTGCTATTTTCCTCCCCACTGAAACACCTGTTTCAATCATGTTAAAGCATGTAATGGAGCTGCAATCAAAGAAAAGTTTGCAATAAACTTTCTCCAGTATTGTGTTTCCCCTAGGAAACTCCTAACCTCTGTAGCAAATTTGGGCTTAGGCCATTTCACAATGACTTCAACCTTGGAGGGATCTATCTTCAATTCACCACCCCCTACAATATAACCCAAATAATTTAAAGATGTTCTTCCAAATTCACATTTCGACATTTTTACATAGATATTTTCTCTTTTTAAAACATCTAAAGTCTGCTTCACATGCTTTACATGGTCTTCCCATGTCTTACTAAAAACAAGAATGCCATCTAAATAAACAATTACAAAGTCATCAATAAATGGTCCGAGTACATCATTCATAACTCTCATAAATGTAGCAGGAGCATTAGTTAAGCCAAAAGGCATAACCAACCATTCATACAGTCCTTGCTTTCTCTTGAAAGCAATCTTCCATGCATCCTGTTCTGCAACTCTGACTTGATGATAACCACTTCTCAAGTCTAACTTAGAAAAGTAATCTGCTTCTTTCAATTGATCTAATAAGTCATCAATACAAGGAGGAGGATAACGATTCTTGATCGTTATTTTATTTAGTGCTCTATAATCAATGCACATTCTCCACGAACCATCTTTCTTTCTCACCAGCACGATTGGAGATCCACATGGTGATGTGCTTGTTCGTATAAACCCTTTATCGAGCAACTCTTGTACCTACTTCTTTATCTCTTAATTCTCTAAAGCTAACAACCTGTACATTCCAATGTTAGGTAATGGAGAATCTTGCTGCAAACAAATATCATGTACTATTTCTCGCTTGGGTGGCAGACCTTTAGGTTCTTGAAATAGGATATCTTATTCTAAAACAACTTTAACTAAATTAACTTTCTGTTTAGAATCACAACCTTCAAATGCATTGGATTTTTTAGGATCCTTTGCCTTTACAACCATTAGTAAAAATTTCTTACTTTAATTCACAATTCTTTTCATTTGTCCTGAGTTTATGAGAGAATAGTTATTTTTGAGTTGATGAGCTCTTACAATGTATTCTATTCCATTTTTAGTGAGTTGATACTTATTGTCAACTCTATGGAAAATAGATTTTCTATCATATAGGTATGGACTTCCCAAAACAATACCACATATATCCAATGGAACTATATCTAACTTAACCTCATCTACAAAGGTTGATCCAATAGCAAACCTAATTTTACATTGTCTCGTCACTTGTAGCTTTGTTTTATCACACACCCAACCTAATGGATATGGATTCTCATGAGGTTTTGTTTGTAATCCCAACTTCTTTACAATTGTTTCAGAAATCAAATTTACTTGTGATCCACTATCAAGAAAATTATCAATCTTATTGTTATTGGAAATTACTCTAATACAAAAAAGTTCATTTCTTTCCCTCTCATTACTTTCATTATCAATAGATTGTGTAGAATTACTTGTGGATGATTCAGAATCTTTACCTTTAATACCTGTGGTTGTAACTGTTGTTTCATCACCTGAATCTTATCCCAAGTTCTGTTGAATAGCTGCAACATTCTTTTTCTTCCTTCCACCAAACTTCTTAGGTCTCTGTTCTGGATGCAAAAGCCAGCAGTGTGCCTCATCATGTCCTTCTTTCTTGCAATGAATGCATGAAGATTTATCCTTGTGTACAATGTTTTCTTTCCTCTCCTTCCATTTATGTTTCTTCTTTTCCTTGCTTACAGAATATTTAGATGATTCCCCAACCTCTGGGTTTACATTCTTACCTCTAGCTTCTAGATGTGTGGCTTGAACTAATACATCATCTAAGCTAGTGGGATTAAATATGAGAATAGTATGCTCTAAATAGCTACGAAGACCACCTATATACTTCAATAAAGTCTCAGGTGAATCTAATGATATACCTAGAGTTAAAGCTCTCTTTCTGAATTCTTGATTATATCTTTGTACACTTTGACCCTTCAACTGACGAAGAGTTTGCCAACTCATCATTGCCTGCTGCATGTAAGATAAAGGATAGAATTTCTTTTTGATAGCAGAAACAAATTCATTCAAGGTAGAAATTATTTTACCATGTTTTTGTAGATCAACTTGTGTCTTGCCTTCCCACTATACTAGTGCAGTTCCTCCAAGTCGAAGGCTAGCCAACTGAATATTCTTCCTTTCTGAATCAACATTTTGTACCCTGCAATATACATCAATTTGTCTTATCCAATTATCTAGGTTTTCTACATTGTGTTCTCCATCATAAATTGGCAAGTCAAACTTCACATCTAATTTAATCAAAGAAGTTTTCTTATTTTTCTTATAAGGGCTAGCTTTATGCGAAGAAGATGATGAGGATGATGAAGGTGATGATGGAGAAGATGGTGGAGAAGGAATTTCTCCTTTTCCTTTGCCTTCTGGAGGGGCAACTAGAAAAGGTTCCTCTGCTCCTTTGTATGGTTTGGGTGTTGAAGTGATTTTACCTCGACCCTTCTTAAACTCTGGATACATCTCTTCCACCATGGATTGCATGGGCATAAAATTGTCCATGAACTGAGATTCTGATCCCAATGGAGCTTCTTCTACCATTCTCCTCTGAGAATAGACTCTTACAATCTCTAAATTAGCCTCAACAAGTTATCCTTCTCCTAGTCTGAGATTTAATCTAGCTAGCATTAAAATTCCAACATAAGCTTGTCTAACCTTAACAAAACCAAATGCTCTGATACCACTTGATCTAAAAATGAGATCTTAAATCAATATTAGGTATTATAGACTCATGTGTAGGACTTCCTACATTACTTAGTGCAATGGATCGAAGAGATTGTGAATAATATAGACAATGAGCAGTTATAAAACATAATAAACACACACATCAACACAGCAAATAATCAAGGAGTTCACTAGACTTCCTGGCTATGTCTCCTGGTCTAGCTTTCAGTGTTGACCTCTATATTATGTCTTTCAGAGAAAACTATTACAAGTGTGAGCTCAAATAGAGTCTCAACACAACAGTGACAAAACAACAGGGATTTACTCGAAATCCTCGAGTCTAAAAGAGTGCACAGACTCTCCCTCTTGCTCTCTCTCTTCTGCTTTCTCTTGCTCTATTCTCTGTCCTTTTCATCTACCATAGAGTTAATTTTAACCCTCTCAGCTCTATCATCTACATTCTTGGGATTTCTAGCTCCTGGACGCTGTCCGTTCAACTCCTTGTCGGGCATTAAACAATAATTGTAAAATGCTTAGGGTATGGTGGCCACCTATTTTCAAACATAAAGGACTAGCACGGGTGAAAATCCCAAAGAATTTCTTCTTTGTTTACAAAAAGTAATACACAGGAATACTCTAAAAAAATGGGAAAATATGCCAAGCCAGACTTCAAATGATATCGAATCTGACCTATAATCCTATCAGGTTCATTGTTGAATTTCTATCGCAAGTCACAAGCGTTATGGTCTAATCCCTTTGTATTTGATCCATAGCGGGAATACATAGAAATACATAGGAAAATGCTTATTATCGGTATTCAAATTTTATAGAACCAAATCTATAATTACTTTCTGGTATTCCCTCATTGCAATCACATATCACATGTCAATGGCCCTTTGTATTACCCGATCGCTCGATCGCCAATATCGGTGTATCGCATATTGTGGGGTCGTGGGTCCATTGGTATCACCCCTTGTATCGTTTTGATGCAATATTGCGATGCAATATATCACAATTGCATATCACAAGTCCTCAAGCCCTCGGTAAGTCCCCCTTTGTGTTATAGCAATTTGATAAAGCGAAAATCACATATCGCATAGAATTTGGGCCTACGGGTAAGTGCTACCTTTGGTAATATTTACGATGCAATTATCTGATCTCCACCATTGGATCTACATGCCTGATCTAACGGCTCTTGTTGAATCGCTGGATCGTTGATCGCATTTCCCAATGTGCTGCCTCCAATGCATTTCGCTGGCTTGCTCTGATGTGATATCTTGATTTAATCTAGGCCATTGATCTGTCTGATCCAACAACTCTAGTGCATTCTCTGTTGAACTCTATTTTCCACCATTCTTCATGGTTTTCACTTGCAATAATGTTTTCTAATAGTTTTAAGGACTTAGACTTAGAGGTTTGAGGACCCATTTTGGATCACTTCCATGCCATGCAAGTAATGCATGAGACCCATGTCTTTCATCTTGAATTATCTTGCAAGGTCCTCCTTGCAAGACACAATCAACTGATCATCACCAGTCAATATGAGATCATCAACATAAAGTACAATGATCAACAACTTACCTTTCACAACGATGTGGTATAGCTTCGCATCCTCTTCACTTTTTGTGAGGCCCAACCTAGTGAAGTAGTTGTCTATCCTAGTGTACCAAGCACAAGGTGATTGCTTTATCTTGTACAACACTCTCTTGAGTCGACGCACATGTGACTCACAATCGAAGGTCTCAAAACCTTCTGGCTACTCTATGTACACCTCTTTCTCAATCTGGCCATTGAGGAATGTAGTCTTCACATCCATCTGATGGATCTTCCAACCCATTTGTGCTGATAGTGCCAACATAGATCTGATAGGTGAGTACCTTGTGACAGAAGAAAAAGTCTCATCATAGTCAATCCCCTTGACCTGTGAAAATCCACGGGAAACAAATCTTGCCTTATGCTTCTCCACACTACCATCAATAGCTTGCTTCACCTTGTAAAGCCAACAGGAACTCACAACTGACTTGTTCTGTGATCTCCAAACCATGTCCCAACCAATGTTACGAACTATGGATTCATACTCCTCTACCATAGCATCAACCCAAATCGGCTGTTGCACTACTTCCTTAAAGGAACATGGCTTGGCTTCAACGCATTCCCTAGCAAGGGCCATGTATCCAGTGTACCTCTCAGGTGACCTCCTCTGTCTGCGCTAAGAAGATGGTGCTCCCACATTCTCTCTCGCATCCTCCAACAATCTGTCCACTTCTCATGTGTGCTTCCATCCATCTCTGGAATACTCTACTTGAGTGGATGTCTCCACTCCTGGAACCTATGCATGTGGCTTCTCCACATCAGGCTGAGGCTCCTACTCCTTAGGAACCAATAGTTCCTCCATATCGTGCAGTTGGAGCTCCCTCTCAAGGGAGACTCACATGGCCTTTTTCTCATCAAACTTGACATCTATGTGAACCACTGTCCTCCGACTGGTAGGCAAGTACACACAATAGTTGTGAGGTGTATCAATGTACCCCCAAAAATATCCCCAACTCTACTGTTAGCTCAAGCTTCTTCCGTGCATCCTTTTTCACATGGCAATATACGGAGTAGCCGAATATCTTGAAGTGACCCACATCTGGTCTCTTACTGGAGAAAGCTTCCTCTAGTGTATTCATCCCAAGTATGCGATGTGGTCTTCTATTCTGCAAATAGACTGTTGTGTTGCATGCCTCAGCCCACAAGTGAATTGGTAGGCCTTGGTCATGCAACATTTCCCATGCTGCCCCTACAATAATTTTGTTCTTCCTCTCATCCACCCCATTCTGTTGTGGGTTATGAGGTGTCGTCAACTCTCGTTTAATTCCTTCTGCTCCACAGAAGTCCTTAAACTCTTGAGAGACATATTCTCCACCGTTGTCACTTCTCAAGGTCTTGATCTTCTTCCCTGACTTTTTCTCAACCAAAGCTTTGAACTCACAAAACTTTGTGAAGGTTTCGTCCTTCTTCTACATGAAATAAATCTAGCATTTACAACATTAGTCATCAATCAAAATCACATAATACCTTTGCTTCATTGTGGATGCCATTGAGAATGGTCCACACAAATCAGTATGAACTCACTCTAAGATAGCCTCTGCTCGACTGTCTCGATCATGAAAGGAAGACTTTGTGTACTTTCCCAAGGTACAACCTTTTCATGTGTCAACTTTCTCAAGTTTACCTTTGGGAAGTCCTGTAGATATCTGATGCATTATCTTCAAAGCCCCATTATGAAAATGACCCAACCACCTATGCCACAACTCGCCAATGTCTTGGCTTTGTACCAAATTCTTCTTTCGTACTCAATGTTGCACAATCATCTACCTCTAGTTTATCGAGATTCTTCACCCAAATCCCTATCCTCTTGGTCTGACCCATGGCTATGTGTCTTAGGAATTTCTTTCCTTTATTGAAGAAAACATCATAGCCTTTGTCCTCCAACATCATGACCGATACCAAGTTCTTCTCCTGTCCAGGCACATACATCACATCTGTCAAGGTGAGAGGAGCTCCATGTTCCCTCTAAAAAGAAACTGTGCCCACTCCTGATACATTATACCTTCCATCGTCACCCATCTCTATGTGCATCTTGAGGTCTTTCTCCTCCATGGCACTGAATAAATTTCTATCACCGATCATGTGGCATGAGGCTCCACTGTCAAGATACCAAACACAACCCATCATCAATGACACCATGCATGTGATGAGGGTAAAGTGGATTTCAAACTGAGAGGCTAATGCCTCACCTTTCGATTCTTCCAAGGATCCCTTCTTGGACTTCTTCGATGAGAAATTAGTCGCATAATGTCCCATCTTGTGAAAATTAAAGAATCTTACTTTAGTCATGTCACCCTTCTTCCCTCCATGAGAATAATTCGATTTGAAATGGGAAGCCTTCCCCTTCCCTTTCCTTGCTTTACTTGCTAAGGCCAAATTTTCTTCATCATCATTCTTGGATGAAGAACCATCTCATGCGCTCCTCCTAATCTCCTCCTGCATAAGATCTGACCATAGTCATTCCCAATCCAGTAGTTTCTCCCTTCCATTCACAGAGTCCTAGTAGCTATTCCAACTCTTTGGAAGGCCAAGGAGAGTGAGGCTCACCATCTCATCGTCGGCA
>APFE030198077.1:0-14279 GCA_000404065.3 Pinus taeda | reverse complement strand
TGTTTCATACCCTAAAGGAACAAGGTCAGTTGATTACATCATCTCCCAGAAGTTCTCCATGAAAAACTGCTCAGAACTAGTCAAAACTGGACCATCTCACCTGCTCCATGGTCAAGGTGCGATGCATCCCACCTAATGTACACGGGGGTGCAATTCATACTGAAAAACCATTCTATAGGGTGCGATGGGTGAGAGTAGACAAATGGCAGAGAGAGTTTGCAAGGTGGATGAGCATGGAATCTTCCAGAAACTTCTCTTGTGACACTTGCCTCTCTGAATTCGCCCAGGGATGAGTAAGAGATCATGAAATATCCAAGTGGAACTGAGAAATATCAGAGAAATGACACTAATAAAAAACCCAAAGGTTGACTCACCCACCTACAAACATCTATATATGGATCCCTCATCCTAGAGATTCAGAGGCTGGAATTTTGTATCTTGTAAGGAAGTGTTGTTAGTTTCTTTGTGGAACATCATAATGTTGGGTGATCTAGCTTTTCATCAGGTGAAGAGGGCTTTCATGCTGGGAGGATGGCACTGGGTTATACCAATGGGTTGTAATCCTCTCTTCTACTACTTCTATCAATAAAGTTATTTGAGTTTTCTGCTATATTCTTGTATATCTCTGAATTTTGTATTGATATATGCATTTGTATGGTTAATATATCTCTAATCCTATATTGTTTATGATTATATATCTCTGTGCTTTGATGGTATTATGCTACTTTGACTCTACAGGTGTTCTTTGAAGCGGGACAAGTGAGGAAGGAGTGGCAAAGATCTGTCAAATGGGACAGGAAACAAGCAAGGAGCCAAGCAAAAGACTGAGGTTGGTACTCTCTGCTTCTCTCTCATCTATTTCTTATAAAGGAAAACCCAAGTGACTTTAGTTTGTTTGTTTCTAAGATAGCTACCTGTCTTCGTGGGACTAGCAGCTCTGAATGGAAATTAGTTTTCCCGATAACACCAACTCTCACTACAATCCTCATAGATGCTCACATGCAATCTTGGCTTCTCTCCAACCTTCCTCTCTTCCCTCCAAGCTCCTATTTCCTTCTGATGTTCCTTGTGGATGATTAGCCTATTACTAAGTGGCAAAAAAAACCTTCAAAACTGTGCAATCCTCAAGGATGAATCCTTGACTGCATGCACGATTTTTCTCCATGATAAAACACATGCAATTGATAGTACATTGTCCTTGAACATTAATCTCAACTGGGTCTTTCTCAAAATAGTCATGCATGATTTTTTGATGAGGGAATATTCAGTTAACTGGAGTAGCACTAGTTGCATGCATTAATGCATCAACTAACTGTTAGCTCACTATTAGCTCATCAAATAGTTTGGAACTAATTTAACTGAACTTAAATCAGT
This sequence comes from Pinus taeda, assembly GCA_000404065.3. NCBI lineage: Eukaryota > Viridiplantae > Streptophyta > Pinopsida > Pinales > Pinaceae > Pinus > Pinus taeda. The sequence continues at coordinate 12,905 of APFE030198077.1, read as the reverse complement.
AAACTAAGTTAACTAGTTACAACTCAAATATAACTCAATCTTATCTCCTTAATTTAAGGGATAACTCTTGCATGACTTCAAAAAGACTTCTAACTTGAATTTCTCCAACTAATTAATTTAAAAATAAATTAATTAATTATTTCCAAGTAGCTGTTAAGACTAAATTTGATTTTAATTCACAATTTAATTCAAGAAAAAATTAAATTGGAATATTATTGTTGTCATATTTCAACACTTTCACTTCATCTCCATGATTGTTTTGGGTTGAAAAGTATTATTTCCTCTTTGGTTAATAATACCTTATTGAAAGCCTCCATAACCAATTTCGAGTCAACGTTACCAACTCCATTAAGTTTCATTGATATGTTCAAGAGAAGTCCCTCAATTGACAACTACTACAATACCTTAAGCCTTCTCTCATGTTTTCTACTCTTAAACTAGCTCTTCATCATTACATTCTATGTCAATTCTTGATATTCGTTTCATGTCATTGATGGGGGACACATCAAGGCCCTCCTATGACAGGTCGCTTCCTATTGACATCAACACATTATCCAAGAATTTGACTTAGAAACTCCCTTTAGTGCATTGGACCTTGCATACCTCAATGGAAAGGTTCCTTACTTTTGGTGATAGGTTCTCATCACTAGCCTTCAATCAAGAGATTTTGTGTGGTGTTTGAATTTAGCTCATTTATTCGCACCACATAGATTGTACTGTAGTACCTTGAAGGCCATTATATTATCGATGGTTCCTCTCATGTTTGTTAATGGCTTACATCATTGGTCGATAACCATATGGTGTTTACAATGTTTGACACCAGCTCATTTATTCACATGGTTAGACTCATACTATCGAGTGACGAGGTAGAAGACCCCATATCTAATTCCAGCTAGCTGGGATGCGATTTTAGGATTCATACAAGATCAAAAAGTACGATGTCTATGATCATTCCAAAATTCATCCAAGCATGCGTACACCATCTTTCTTTAGTAAACATGACGTAAATTATTGTACATGTAAATTGGCTTATAGACTGAGTATGGTATGCCTCAGTAATGATATCATGATGATTATGTATTGTAACAGATGATGATCTCAGCCAACCTTTTCTTGATCTCGACTTGTCAAAAAGTAAAGCATTTCAATCCTTAGCCATTGCTTCTGACTTTGTACTTTAGGGGGAAATCTATTACAGGTAATTTTGTCACATTTGTTCAAATTCCCTAGAAACCAAATCAATCAACACCCATGCCGCCTTGAAATCATCCATTTTAAAAGCCTTAAGCATTATCTCTCCAAAAAGTCCAATAATTTTGCGTTTATAAGCTAAAAATCTCAATTTTGGACCCATCACAACTTATATTCTATGTAACTTGCACTATTGCATGTTGTATAACTAAGAAACCATGTTGACCAGTGTAGCTTGCCTTTGTTGTAGGTGCGATGGTTCTAGAATTTTGGGAAAAATAAAAAATAATCACGAATCTTCTCTTTCCAAAAGCTTCTAAGGCGGTTTTAACCTTTTACTATTGACTGGGATCTTGAATTCATATCCTAGAGATCTTATCTATTATCCTTATAGCTTATCTTCCCTCATATGTGGATCTAAGTCCTAGATTGGTAAAATCCAAACTAACCTATTTACCCTATAAATTCACTGCCTCCCATAGAGTCTTGGTTTTCTTTTGGAGAATCTTAGCTATGTCTTGATGCTTCTTGTTGTTACCTAAGGATCCATTACCATCCTTAAGTTGTGATTGAAGGCTTGCTTTGTGGCTAAGGACAAGTTTGATGGGAGACATCTACATTGTTAAGAATTGAAATAGGGTTGTAATCTTCTCCTACGTTTCATTAATACAAAAAACTTTGTTTTCCTATACTTGTGTTTATTTGATGCATATGTATTTAAATTCCTTCTTGACTAGAGATATTAGTCTATGCCAGTATATCTTGTAGTTCTCGTTCTTGTTATAATTGTTTTACAGGTTCTGTTAGAGTCGGTCTAGTAGCCCTCCATCAGCGATCAAAACTCTTTGCATTTGCATAAGTAGGTGTCTCATCAGTGTCATCTCATTGCATTCCATTAGGCATGCCATAACCCTGATGGAGGAGCTGTTGTCTTTATTCCCCTCTTGGCACTGCTGGATCAAGTTGTTTCAGTCAATAAACTCTTTCAAGGTTACTTGTCTTGTCTTAAGGTCAAAAGTCCTAGGTCTAGGGTTTAGGTCCAATTTGTCTTTGAGGTCATGTCTTTAAAAGTCAATACATGCCCAGCAGGCCAGAGGGATGACTATCAAAGTATTTCTTCAAAAGGTTTCATCTTGTACAGCTAATTTTTACCTTGGATTTAAAAACCCTGTTTTTAAAGACAAGGTCATTTTCTCATTTTTGTAAAAACTTGTAAAAATTCAAAATTCTTCGAAAGTCAGCATGCAGCCTTGGTCCCCTTTGCCAAGATTCCTCAGAAGCTATCCCTACAAAAATTTTCAAGAAAAAGCATTAGTTCAACCAATTTCCGGACAAAAGGAAACCATAAAGTCAGTAGCATTTAAATTTTGAAAAAGTGTCAAGTTATAAACATTAGAAAGCGGGTTTGAGGGGAAATTAATTTAAATCAAGCCTATAAAGCCCCCTCTCCCTCCATTTGATCATCATTTGCCTCAAAGAAATAGTGAAAAGCGATTTGGAAATAAATTGGGTGAAATTGCAGACAGAGCCCGCGTGCGACCCATCCAGACCTCTGCGCGACGTATTGGGCAGGCGCGACGTGTCAAGGGGGTCATAGCAGTTAGAAAAAAGCACTGGCGCGACGTGTTGGGCGTGCGCAACCCATCCAGACCTACATGCGACCCGTTGGGAATTCACCTACAGCAAATTGCCTACACACTTCAAAACGACCCCAAATATCCTCAAGTTTACAGGTAGGCCTCTAATCATCAATGCTTTTTGCTTGATAAAGTAAAATGATCATGGAAAATGTGTATAAATGCCATCAAGTTGAAATGGGAAATTCATGTGTATTTAGCTTAAAAATGTCAAAGTGCAAGTAAAGCCAGGGTTTTGTTTTGTTGTTTTCAAGGTCATCCTTTTCACTCCCATTTTTTTCCACATCTCATTACCACTTCCCTTGTCAGTTTAACCTAATCTCCCTAACAAAAATATCCAAAGACCTAAAACCCTACCCCTATCCCTAAAATTCAATAACATAACCCTATGTTATGATTCCTTCCCTAAATTCCCTTTTTCATATATTTTCCCTCAGCTCCCTCAAAAGGTCCCTTCCCTAACATCTCCCTTGTGTTATTTGTCCCCTTGAAGCAGCATTTCAACAGTTAAAACAACAAGTCATTTGAGTAGAAGCAGTAGTACGTTTCAGCCACTTTGCTCTTGAAACCATGTCAGAAACCGAAACTGACTATGAGCAAAGTGATGACCGTGAGTCAACACCAGAGGTTGAGGTACAAAGGAGGAGGGGTGGTAAGGGTGGTCACCATGGAGAGGGAGCGCCCTTCTTTTGACCTATTTGCGGCTTGTCACTTGCATCACTGTTCCGCTTCATTCAGTTAGAATTTGCGAGAGGGTTTCTCAAACTTCGTCACAGGGAATTGGTCACTGTTGTTTTGCCTTTGCAGACGGCATTGTAACATCTTGTAGAGGGATTTACATGACACCTGAGTGTTGCCTCAAGCAACAGGGATACCTAATGTTGGAGAAGAGTGGAACAAGCGCAAACTATTGGACAGATTTCAGTATGAGCCCTACATTAAACCTGAATATATGAGGCACATGACTGGTGTATTTCCTTTCAGATTTTTGAGGGATGAGTATGTTCCCTTGATGAGGCTCATCATGCGCTATTTCACCTGTGAGGGCAGATTTTCACGTTTTCTTTCATACCATATTCGCTTTTTGATGCATTTCACACGGGTACGGATGATGAACATACCATTTTTCATGTGTCGGAATATTGAGAAGATGGTATCATTGGTGCAGAGAAAGAGTCCAGCACAACAACATAGGAGCATTTACCATTATGCTTTGATCAAGATTGTGGTCATGCATCAATTGGCCCAGCAGGGTATTCCATGGGAGAATTTCATCTCCCGAGATTTCTTCACAGCACCACCACCACCCCCGGAGACCACCACCCCCGGAGGTTGTTCATGAGGAGGGAGGACCTTCACAGCAGCATGATATCCCCGAGGTTAGACATGTCAGCTCTCCTCTGTTGGTCACATATCAGAGAGGCCACAGGGCCTTATTTGCATCAGCTCGGCAAGTAGTTTCTCCACATCAAGTGGAAGGGGTCTCGCCTTCTTCATCAGCACCGTGAGTGTTATCTCCACATCAGGTGGAAGGGGCCTCGTTTCCGACAGCAGCACAGGTATCGGAGAGGGGTAAGCAGCCCATGATTGAGGAAGGATTGTTAGGTGATCCAGATATTGACATCATTGATCTTGACACTTGTTCTCCTAGCTCGGAGCTTAGGGAGATCATCCGAGAGCAAAGGACCGAGAATGAGTCGCTGCACAAGAAATTGCAGATGGAAAAATGGGTAATTAACTATTTAGAGTAGCGCAATAAATAGTTGGAGGATGAGTACGAGCTTTATGAGCAGCGGAGGATTCGTGAAGACCAGGAATTAGCCCGTAGGAGACCCGATGATTTGACACCCATAGATCGAGAGTCCATGCTTCTCCGGGTCAATGCTCATTTGGAGAGGTTGCTAGCCAAGGCCAAAAGAGATAAGGACCTGCTCCAGAATATGAAGAACCACTATTGGGCCCGAATGCACGTATGCAAGGCGAGAATGAAGGTGCTCCAAGGACGGTTGGCCAAGGCACTAAAACGAAGAAAAAGGCCCGATCCCCTCCACATCTTGGCTGAGGCTTCTTGAAGGAGCATGGTGCTAAATGAATCAACCCCAGCACAAATTTCAAAAAATTTTGAGCATTTTTGGTCATTTGTGAATTTTTGGTCAAAAAACTGGTTTTCTTCACCAAAGGGTCGCGCACCGTGCGCGACCCTTTCGATTGGGAGGTCCATTTCAGGAAAATTTTGCATTTGTGGATTTGTCATGCAAAAATACACTTGATCAACGAAGATAAGAAAATTTCACCAAGTTTTGAGCCTCCAGAAGGTCAAAAAACAAGCAAAAATGACTTTCTGCCACCTTTTTGACACACAGGAAGCAATCTTGGGAGATTGCCATTTTGGAGGGGCAAATGGACACCAAATTCAGAAATTCCACTTGGGTTGGAAATTCGACATCCAAAAATTTCCAACAAGCCCACTTTTGCCTCATCTGGACACCTAGAAGTGCCTCAAAAACTTCTCCAAAGGTGCGCGACCCGTTCAGAATCAGGGCGCGACCCGTTGGGCAATTTTCACAGAAATGCACCTACAGCTCAGCAAAACGCAGTTTTGACTAGGTTTGACTTTTTGGAGTGGATTTTGGTCCTCCTTGATGTAAATGGTGTAATTTTATGATATTTTGACACTCGTTTATCTCTTCTATAAGATTCATTCATAAGATAGGCAAAAATTAAATGAATGAATTGGTTTCCTAGCTTATAGAGGCAACTTGTTTTGACTGCCTAGATTTTAGTGCTCAGTTTGGAATTGGTTGAAACATCTCCTAGGATAGTGAGCTCGACCCCTAGAGGCAAGGAAAGATGTTAGCTTGCCTATATTATGTACTTTCTTAGTCATTTTCATGGTTGGACTCTTGAGGGAGAAAGCTTCTATTGTATTACTGATTGTATCACTGCATTTTGGCAAAGGAAGAAAGACCAGGGTTTTGCAGTCCTTTTTGGGATTCCTATGGTTACATATATTGATGATGTGTTTCTCTTTGTACTTGTAAGTTTTTTATGTGAATCATCTTCTTACTTTTTCTTCTGCAAATTAGGCAAATGAAGTGTTAAGGTAGAATTCATGGTTGCTATGCTCTGCCTTTAACTTTGCTTAATATCAATGTTTTCAGATGTTTAAGGAGAATTCAAGGTGATTTCTTGCTCTCCTTAGCTCCTCACCAGTCATTCTCATCCATTCAAATCTTTCAAAGGCATCAATACAGTCTCCTACCTCACCCCAAAGAGCCCCCTGTGAAAACTGCGTCCAATCCCTGCACCCAAAATTGCCTTCCCCAATTTTCCACCAAAACCCTAAAAATCCCAAATCAAACCTTTTTATCAGTTTACTAGCCTAAAATCAGTGTTCTTTATTGGTTGTCTCAGCCTGTTGAAGACCTTTTGCCGAGATAGACCAGAGAGAGCCCTCTCCTGCCCCGTAGGGCTAGCTATGAGGCTAAGTGGTTTGATGTTGCCTTGGAGTTTACCTTTTTCAGCCTGAGGTGAAATTTCAAGCACTAACAGGTTCCACTTATAGAAATTGGAGCTGGAGCTAAAGTTCACAAGCAGGGAGAAGAGGAGCAATAGCGTTGGACCCAAGATAAGTCCTTTCTCTATACTCTAATCTCTCTAAGGAAAGCACAATTGTTTTGTTTATGTTTTTTCTAGATCAAGCCACTAGATCTAGGGCATTCAATTTTGTCTGTAAAATAGTATTTTCCATATAACACCATCAATTGATCATATGCCAAATTTTGATTTACGAGATGAAAATTGTAGTCCTCTGAAGTTTAAGTGATTTTCTTCCCTTCCTTCTAGCATATCTAAAAATTAAAATATGCATATACCAAATTCTTATTTATGGGATGAAAATTATGGCCCTCTAAAGTTTAAGTGGTTTTCTTCCCTTCCTTCTAGTATATCTGAAAATTCAAATATGCATGTTTTCAACATGTTTGTAATTTCCTTTCTCCTCTGCTCGTCACTACTATTTCTTGGCATATGGACCTCTTTATCAATACTGGTAAGTCCTACTTATTTTACTCATATTTCCTCCAATCTCTATTGGAGACAAACTAGTTTACTGACCTCCGTTTTCCTATGTGGACACATACTAGTCATCCCTCTAACCACTAATTAAGTTATTAAATAAAATATACATTTTAAGACATACTGACTAAAATATAAACCCTGCAATCTGAGCTTTATATATGTATATATAAAAATATACATGAAACTCAACCATCAAAAGGATCATGGTTCTGCTATATATATATATATATATATATATATATATATATATATATATATATAATATATATATATATATATATAATATATATATATATATATATATTATATATATATATATATATATATATTATATAATAATATTATATATATATATTATATATATATATATATATATGTATGTAACCTCTCGGGGTCCATCGTGGTTGGCAACCATAACATATTACGAAGACTTTGGTATAACCCCAAAAACCTTGGCACATATGTATTAAAATAATGCGAGGGTCCACCAAGCTCCTAAAGCCATATCCCATTGACCCCAAAGTTGTGATACATATTAAATTTATGTATATGTATATAATACATAACACATAAAGTATACCAAGGTCCACCATACTCCACATCATCGTAGGTATATATTATATACATTTTTAAATATGAATCACATGGGGCCTACAACTATTACCTCCATTCCCAAATGGATCACCATATATCAATATTATAAGTATGCTGAAAGACATTTTCTCTATGAACCCCTCACTCCATTTTCGTCGTTCCCTCGAATCAAAATTCAACATGTGTAAACTGCTACACCAAGTATGACTACCTTTCGAGGTGGAGAGTTAACGCCTACTGTTGAGTACAACCTTCTTTAGCTCCCATTTTCCCTGCCCAGAGCACTTCCCAGAGCTCCACGCATTGTAGAACCCATATCTTCCCCCCCTCTGGTGTTCCTAGTTCAAACCTCATAAACACACCACACGTTATTGCCTGCAAATCACAATTTTATCAGAAGCAAGGTACTTTGTCCAGTGAATGAAAAATGGTTTCTTTATTTCAATGGCTTCTATGGTGTCAAGCATCAGTTTCCTGGCTTTTGGATGTCGCTCATAAGGAACTATACCAAGATCAACCAAATGTGTTTGTGTCATTTCTTCGGTGAGTAGGTGACGACGATTGTTGTTGCTTCTATTCGTGCTTGGTGCTTTCTAGCCAATGTGTTCTTCAGTTTCCTTGTCGATGCTTTTTCTTTCCCCCAATGATCTACTTCCCTCCCCTTCCTTTCTCGTTGTGAGCCTTCGATCTCAATCTATAGGGGCTACGACAACTTCAGGACTAGGTTGAGTCGATCTACCTAGCATCTCACCCAGCAATCTCTTCTTGTGCGAGATTGATACCCCAAATAGTGCATAAATTTTGAATAATATGAAACTTATTCATAGAGATTATCCTGATTATACATTATTTGCAGAATCATGCATAATACATAACCTCCTCTACATTGATCATCAATTTGCAGTATTAAAGAAACAATCGCATGCACACATTGAAGCATCAATCACACAAACCAACATAGTATATCACGGGGAAAGCATGCAGCTGAAAACCCCCAACTATCTATATATTATATTGATTGAGAACATGTAACAATACTTAGTACAATACTCCTCACAAGTACTTAGTACCATCTCCACCTGTTACACACAAACTAGCTCAGATCTGAATCAATCATTGGCTCAAATCTCCTCCGCTGCTTACCTGCCTGCACTACGCAATCCTGCATGAGAATAAAACCAAATGTGTGATCCAAATTTGCATTCCCTTTGGTTATTCCATGCAATCCTCATTGGAAATACTCAACCCATTGATTGTGCAAATCTCATGCACAACTATAGTCACCACTGACGACTGTCTTGCCCTTTCACTCACCTCTAACACTTGTCTCCACTGAACTATCCATGCACTGAGTTAAATGATGTATTCCTCAGTTGATTCATGAGTTAATAATTATTGAATTAATTAATAACTAATTCACATCACTCATCACTAGTGTATTTGTTATTTAGACTAAATACAACTAGTTCAACTAAGTCAAACTGAACACAACTCCATCAACTCCTCATTCAACTCCACCAAACTCAATCACTTGAGTTCTAACTGAAGTCCTTCATGCAATAGCTCAAGTAACCCATAAGAAAAGCGTATTTCCTTGTGAAAGTTGCATGTGCCACATCTGTAGCTCGAACTGAAGTGCTGCAAGAGAATAAGATAATGTTTATAGTCCAAATATTATTAAGAGCTAATAATATTCGACTGTTCTATTTTTAGCCTGACATTCTAAAAATAGACTCTGCCCATATGTCTAAAAATAGAGGTCCATCTATTTTTACCAACATGACCAATCATCCACAAATAACATCCTGCAACTCATAGACCATGATCCATATGTCTAAAAATAGAGATAGTCTAAAAATAGACTTTGTGCCAAAAATAGCCTGCGGGACCACTTAGTGAATGCGACTTCTTTTCACTAAGCTCCATCATCTTGTTGCATTTTCAACACTCCCTCTCAACAATATATGGATTATCTGCAACCCCTATCCTGTCTCTGTGGTATTTGAATTTTCTCTTGGTGACCACCTTCGTCAAGGTATCAGCATCCTGATCCTCCGTGGGAATATCTGAAAGTAACATGATTCTACGCTGCACACAATCTCTGATATGATGGTACCTGATGTCGATGTGCTTGGATCTATCATGAAATACTGGATTAGCCAAGAGTTTAATGCAACTCTGGTTATCACAGTAAATCACAGTAGGCTCCAAGTGTGACCCGAACAACCCGACTAGGATCTTCCTCATCCATATAGCCTCGCATGCAGCCAAAATTGCTGCCATATACTCGGTCTCTGCTAAACTGAGTGCCACAGATATCTACTTCTTACTGTACCAAGAAACTGATGTCGACACGATACTGAAGATACCTCTAGATGTGCTCTTTCTGTCTATTGGGCTCCCCGCCTAATCTGCATCTGTGAAGCCACATAGCTTCACCTCATCCTCCTCTCTTTAGAACAATCCATATCCCAATGTGCCTCTGAGATAACGCAATACATGCTTGCCTGCCTTCCAGAAGAGCTTGGTTGGCTTAACCATAGCTTGTGAAAGCTGGTTAACAGCATAGCATATATCGGGTCGTGTATTGACCAGATACATAAGCGACCCCACCAACTGTCGATAAACAATGGCATCCACTACCTCCGCTGAAGTAGCATCCACCTTCCTCCAACCTCCAGGAAGAGGAGTATCAACAGGCTTGCAGCCATGCATGTTGAACTTCTCCAGTATCTCCCGGGCATACTTACCCTGAGAGACAAATAGTCCATCACCGCGCTGCCAAATTTCCAATCCCAGGAAATAATGAAGGAGGCCCAAGTCCTTCATCTCAAACTCTCGAGCAAGATCCTCCTTACATGAAAGTATCAACAGCTCATCTCCCATTAGAATCAAATCATCTACATAAAGTACAATGATAAGCAACTTACCCTCCACCACAATCTGGTATAGGTTAGGATCCACCTCACTCTTGGAGAATCCAAGTCCCGTGAAATAACTGTCTATCTGTGTGTACCAAGCACAACGTGCTTGTTTCAACCCATACAACGCTCTCTTGAGCCTACACACATGCGACTCGCTGCTGAAGATCTCAAAACCTTCAGGTTGCTTTATGTACACTTCCTCCTCAATGACTCTGTTGAGGAATGCAGTCTTCACATCCATCTGATGAATGTGCCACCCCATCTGCGCTTAGAGAGCAAGAATCGTCCGTATGGAAGAATACCTTGCGATAGGTGCAAAGGTCTCCTCATAATCGATCCCCTCTATCTGTGAGAAGCCTCGGGCAACAAATATTGCCTTGTACTTCTCCACACTCCCGTCAGCTACCTGCTTCACTTTGTAAATCCATCTCGAACCCACCACTGATTTCCCCTCCGGTCTTGGGACAATATACCATGCACTGTTTCTGACAATCGAATCATACTCTTCCACCATGGCATCTACCCATGTGGGATCCTCCACAGCTTCCTCGAAAGAGGATGGCTCAGTCACGACACATTTGCTCACAAGAGCCATGTATCCAATGTACCAATCAGGTGACTGTCTCTACCTGCACAATGTTGTAGGTGGTCCTACAACCTTCTTTGCATCTTGAGCTAGTTGCTCAGCTTCTATAGTGCGCTTTCGCCCTCTGATGGTTGGTGCTGCATGAGTGGTCTCTTCCACTCCATGAACTTCATATTGTGGCTGATCCACGTTCTGAAGCTCATCTTTAGGAACTAATAGCTCCTCATCTGCATGCAAGTGTGGCTCCCTCTCAAGCGAACACTTCATGGCTTTCTCCTCCTGAAATTCTATATCTCGTCGCACAATAGTCTTGCAACTGTCTGGAAAATACACACGATAGTTGTGGGGTGTATCAGTGTATCCCACAAATATCCCAACCTCTATGATCGGCTCCAGCTTCTTCCTGGCATCCTTCGTCACATGCACGTAAACAAGAGAACCAAAAATCCTCAAATGGGGAATATCAAATCTCTTACCAGAATACGCCTCCTCGGGTGTCCTCATGCCAAGTATCTTGTGAGGACAAACGTTTTGCACATATACTGCAGTATTGCATGCCTTCGCCCACAAGTGAAGGGGTAGGCCCTGATCATGCAACATTGCCCGTTCAACACCCACGATCATTCTTTTCTTCCGCTCAGCAACCCCGTTCTGTTGTGGGTTATGGGGAGTTATGAGCTCTCTTCGAATCCCTTCTGCGCTACATAAGTCCTTGAACTCGCCAGAGATGAATTTACCACCATTGTTGCTCCTAAGAGCCTTCACCTTCTTCCCCGATTCCTTCTCGAACAGTGCTTTGAACTCACAGAAGTTTGAGTATGTCTCGCTCTTCTTCTGCATGAAGAAGATCCATCACTTTCTAGAGAAATCATCAACAAAGATCACATAGTACCTATGCTTTGCTATCGAAGCTACTGAGAAAGGTCCACACACGTCTGTGTGAATTCTCTCAAGGATCATCGTGGCGCGACTATCCTTCTTGTGAAAGGTGGCTTTCACAAACTTTCCTAAAGTACACCCTTTGCACTGATCTGATTGTGCAAGAGTGCCTTTAGGAAGCCCAGTAGAAATCTGCTGCAATATCTTCAAGGCTCTATGGTGAAGGTGGCCCAATCTCCGGTGCCACAGCTTGCCATCATCCCGGCTCACCACTCCTTCTGCCTTGCATGCCATTGCTGAGAAGCCATCTACATGCAACCAATAAATGTTCTTGACTCGAACCCCTATCTTTCGGGTTTATCCAGTTGTTTTACCGCGTAGGAAAGCCTTTCCCTCACTGAAAACAACATCATATCCCTTGTCTTCTAACATCACCACAGAGATAAGATTCTTCTTCAATCCTGGAACATGCATCACTTCCTTCAATACGAAGGGTTTACCAGACTCCCTCTCAAAGGAAATGGTACCGATACCGGTCGCACTGTATCTATCATCATCACCCATCTCGATGTGCACTCCAATATCTTTCTCATCCATATCAAAAAACAAATCTTGATCTCCTGTCATGTGAAATGATGCACCACTATCCAAGAACCATACTGATCCCATCACACTTGATACCAAGCATGCGATCAGTGAAAATACAGCTCAAACTGCGAGGCTAAGGCCTCTCCCGCTATAGATCCAACAACTTTCTTCTTCTGCAAAAAATTTGTGGCATAGTGTCCGTGCTGGTGACAGTGAAAGCACTTCACCTTGGACATGTCCTGCTTCTTGCCTTTCACACCGGAATGAGAAGATTTCTTGTTCTTCTCCTTCTTTGCTTTGGTAGCCAAAGCGCAATTTTCTTCATCAGATGCCTTTGATGAAGATCCGCCCTTGGTATTCCGCCTGATCTCCTCTTGCACAAGATCCGACCAAAGTCTCTCCCATCCTGGCAATTTCTCCCGACCA
>APFE030198072.1:17808-48288 GCA_000404065.3 Pinus taeda | reverse complement strand
CTACCGCCCATTTACAACTAATTGTGGTCCCATTTGCAACTAACTGGGTTAACCACTTACAAATATTAATATGGGCTTTATTGACTCTTGACTATGACGTGATCTCATGACATGAATAAGGGGGTTAGGGTGGGACCCTAACACACAGTTTTGATTGGACAGTAAATTTGTTGGAGTTGAAGCCCAAAGAGAAGGCCCTAAGCTTCATAAGCATCACTGTCATACATAAAATAAAGCAGCAAGGAAGAGAAGATTGCAGAGCATAGTCAAAGTCATTAGGAGACCCCTTATCTACTGTTCTTCACTTTCCATCAGGAAAATCCATCCCCAAGTGGAGCCACTATTATGCCCCTATACCAATAGGTGTCATATATCATGATTGACTTGATGAGCTATGTAATATGTTCATACCTTTACTTGTTGCAAAGGTTTTCCATATTTGTAAAAAATCAAAAAATTTAAAAATGTAAAGAGGGTATACCCTAAAAGAAAAATGTAAGGTAAAAAGAATAAAAAATGGTAAAAATTGAAAGAAAATGAACCCCAATAAAAAGAAAGACTAGGAAAGTGTGCAAGTATAAATGCCACTACTTTTTACTTTCTACAAATAAACAATTGTGTGTAGTTTGTCACCTATGCCACAAATCATGGATAGTCAAACATTTTAAGCTTGGCTAGCTCATTTTTCAATTTCATGTTGTAGAAATAGAGAATAAATATCTGACCAAACAGTGTAATCTTGGCAGATAAGTAGATAGGCAGAGTGAAAAAGGAGCGCAATAGTTTAATCTGAGCCCTTGGATGTAATAAGTGTAGAATCAGATAGGCATTGCCACATAAAAGAAAAGCAAAGTTTGATAAGGGTTTTCCAGTCTAAGTGCACCCTAATAAAGAAGTAAAAACGCTAGGTTAAGTAGGTAGGGTAGATAGATGATGGTTGCATAATAACATGTGATATATGATGATGTTCAAATGTGTAAATCTTTCACTTTCATCATAAGGCACAGACATGCAGTACATGAAAGACATATCAAACAAGAAAAGTCATAATAATTAACTCCCCTACTCATTTCCCCTAAATTTTCACTAATTTCCCCTAAGTGCCAAGGTATTTGCTAAATTAGAGGGGCTCATAGCATTTCTCTGACTTCTGGAGGGACCAGACCCTCGGCCCAATAATTTATAAATCCTAAGTACTTAAGACCATTCATTAAATCATCATACCCATTCATAAATCATTTTTTTCTTTGATAAAATTCTCCTAAGTAAAATTCTATTTTACTTAGGAAAATTACATTGTTTTCCACAAAAACCCTTTTTCACTTTAAGCCTAAGTTTGAATACACACATCAAATGTTTTTGTACTTAGAGCTTTTCCGTTCACTATGCCATATTAACTACTAACATGTAGTAATTTATGAATCCCTTGTAAAGTTTACCCACTTCCGTATTATTGTAACTATGGTAAAAACCCTGAAAATTATATATCTCGCCCCAGTTAAATTATAACTATAATACGTTTTAAATGGGATTAATTATTTAATCAGTAACTAATTAACAACCCTAGCAACCCCCCCCCCCCACAACATTAAAACGGGATTAATTAACCCTCATGGTTAATTAATAACCTCACCAGCCAATCCTGTTTCCCCCGATGTGATTAAATAATATTTAATGATATCAGGCCCACCTTTGTTAAAAACCTGTCACCTCGTATCTCCCGTCAATAGTCAAATCATACCTCCCACATCCGACTGCTATAATACATATCGCACGGCCCTTTGTGACCGCAAGTTAGCGTGCGATCACAAACCGGTTTTCTGTACAGTGCCTCTGCCACGCGTCCACCGCTCTATGGAAACACTGGTCCAAGGCTAAATACCACCCTCTCCACCTAAGCGGTGCAATACAAACCACTTACTGCTTGCCCACTAAACAACACAACATCATGTCGTTTTCCACTAACGTCACCCATCCGAAATCTTAAATCCCACCAACCCTTGACTTTGTACATAAAAAAAATAAGTCATTTTTAGTGCTTTAACTTGTAAACCTGTATACCTGTGCAAATGAACGTCGAGGTCAACTAGCTCAAGCTTGCAGTCGCCAACTTTCTCTAAAATTTGTAGCTGATGCCACCCAGTACCCTCCAGCCACATGTAGTACCTGCATTTCGTTACTCGTCTCCCAATGAGCAGGTATTTATCAAATTCCCGACAAAAAACCCTGCAATTTCTTTTTTCCACTGAAAATTGACTAAAAAGGCCAAATTCACCATAATTTTGTTGTTATTGTCACCATTCAAGTCTTCCAGACTCTCTATTTTGCCCATTTTTTGCACAAAAAACCTCAATTCTCTTTTTGAATCCACAAGAACCAAAATGGAAATCCCGGTATCTTTGAATATTGCACCCATTAATGCTCCTCATTGAGATTTAGACTATCTGTCTCTTGCATATAAGGACTTCCAGATAAAAGACTTAACCACTACCACTGATAAAAATCACCTCAAAGTCTTTTGCCAATGTAGAGATAACTACTTGAATGGTTATGATGCCATGGGACTATGGGAATCCAACCTCCCAATATATTTCCTCCCTTCTGTGCATATTTTTCCAGATATAATCCATCAATGCCATGCAAACTATGACCCCATCCGCAGAGCAGTTGTGTCTCCCAGCCAAACATTCCTCTTCCCAATAACTACTGAATTAATCAATGAAATGCTCTAATTTCGCTCAGGTCAAGCCCTCACTCCTATTTCCATTTGAAATTTACTTGAAGAATCTATCAAAATGTCCCCATCTAAACTCAATTGTCTCTATCAGACTTTTATACAAGAGAAATACCATATGACAACTCCTCCTCCTTATGGGTCAAATTTCTTCATTGATATGGGTAAACTCATTGTTGATATGATATCTGCAGTTATGGGATTCAACACTAGTGAGTATGTAGATGAGTTAACCCTAGTGTTGATTTCTATCTTTACCCCTGGCCAACCTCTTTCTATTAAGTACAATTATGCCTCATTTATTACTAATAAAATTCATGACTAGTTCATGAGACTAGACAATGAAAGGGTTTTCAAATATACCACCTTCATATATCACGTCATTCTCTATTATCAGTCAGATAATTTCCCATTTCCTGTCATGAAACTTGATACCAAGGGTAATCCAAGGTTTGCCATCTTTTGGACTTCCATCTTTCATAAATGTCCATCCAACCCTTACTCCTATAATGAGTTCATTGATCAATTTGTTCATCCAGCTACTACCTCGTTAACAGAGATTTCACCTCCTAGAATCAGTGGTGACATTAAGAAAATCCGTCAGCTCTCCAAACAATACAAAGTGGGTGACTGGTATTTATACCAAAACCATACAAAATTCAGAATATATGGATGTGAGATTTCCCTATTCAAGCTACCCAGATATATTCCAATCAGACTATTTGCATTGGAATATTTCAGACAAATCATAAATTCAGACTTGGTTCATTTTCACAAAGCCAAAAAGAATGCATAACTCAGAATCAACAACCAACTAGGCCCTTTCATCTGCAACACTAGGGAAGCATGGAAAGAAGAAGAGAAAATTCTAGAAGATCAGCTTAAACTACACAAAATTTTTAGTTGGATTCCTTATGATCCCCATAGTTTCATCTATGATAGAAGGATGAAAAATAGACTATCACCTTACATACATCACAAAATTCCAGAGATTGAACAATTTTCCAATATGGATGAATGGACGAAAGGTACCTTAGTGGAAACTAATACTGAACAAGTCAATATAGAAAATGTAATGAAGGATCTTGTAAAAACACTTGACCTGGATTCTTTTGGACATGTACAGTTTGAAACTTCTCAAAGGTTAGCATCAGAGATCAGTGCATCAATAGCTGAAACCTCACAGAGGCACTCACAAGATACTAGTACACCACTTATAGGGACATCCAAGGGAAAGAGACCAAAGATTAGCACCCAAGCAACAGAACAATCAGTTATGTCTAAACAGCCCAAAACCTCTCAAGAGCAGGCTCAAACACAGGCTCCCCTAGCTCAAGTTAATGTAGAAGATCCCACAATTTTGCAGACTCCTCTGAATGAGGAAAAGAACAAAAAGAGAGACATGGAAATAGCTACCCCTGTCAGTGGCCCATCAGACCAGCCTGGTGCTAAAAGGCACAGGTTAAATCCTCATTTAGAAGAGGATTTTTTTAAAAAACCACAGATAGCCAAAGAAAAGAAGGTGTAGGCAGTCACCAGACCTTCCTAGTAGGTGGGACACCTTCTAGCTCAAAGAGACAGGAGTTGGAGAGATAGTAGAGCACTGAAGTATCATCCTTAAAGCCTCCAAGAAATGAGAACCTCGATTTTAAAAAGAAATTCAAGGAAATAAAAACCAGGAATGAGCCATTAAAGATCCAAGTTTATAATCAATATTTAAAAATGGCTCCCACCAATCAGAATAGGTTGATGTCAGCCTACGACATCAAGGAGGGAAAAACGCAAATGAGCCTCTTCAAGCCTAAAGTTCAACAACCTCACACAGCTGCAGATTACCTTCAAAGAGATTTGGAGGTCATGGCAAAAGATATTCATCCCTTGGATCAGATTGAGTTACAAAGGAAAACAAGGAAATGATATATTCAACATTGACTGGTAAGGCCATGATGGCCCAGAGATTAGAAAATTCTTTAAATAATACCACTGCCCAATTACAGCTGGAGAGACCCTCCTCACTGGGTAAAGATAACAAAATTAAATCTTTGGAAGAATTAGTGATTGGATAGGGTCATAATCCAAAGGATGTGAAGGCTACAGAAGCCTTGATAAAGAAAAAGGATGAAGACATAGCTACCTTGAGAAAGAAACTAAAGTTACCACCATCAAGACATCCACAAACTGCAGAAATTATTCAAAAGAAGTCTGAAGAAGAGCTTATGGACTTAGTCCTACAGCTTAATGAACAATTGAAGGAGACCGAGCAACAGTTAGAAAAATCACTCAAAAGTAAGCAGGGAGAGTCAACCTCCCAGCCTGCAAATGTAATACCAGTGGTCTCCACTACAATCCCTTCAATACTGGCAACAGTGCTGGCACCCAATGTCCCTTTGGCTATAGCTGAAGAAGTCACAGGTACAGTCACAGGAACAACGCCAGCAGGAACTTCAGATTTAAGTACAGAGGAATTGATAAAATCAATGGAGGAGATGAAACTCCAAGTTTTAGAGTTACAAAAGGTAAAAGAGCAATATGTTACCTTAGAACAAATATATGATCTTTCAAAGATAAATTATGCAGAGAAGGTGAGGGAGAATAAAGGGTTGAGAAGCAGGTGAAATCATTAGAAAAAGACCTCACATTTGACAAGCCTTTAGCAGACATTAAAAAGATTCTTTGGACCAACATCACTCAGTCAATAAATGATTTTTGGCCATCTATACAAATAATTTTGGAACAGATTGATTTAGTAAAGCTAGCACTGAAAGAAAATTAGAGGACAAAGGAAGAATTAGGAAGGATGCCTAAGGAAGTCACCAGACTTATAAATTTTTTGAATAGCAAGAATAAGTACCAACTTGAAGAACTGGGCATTGAAGACAGAATAGGGATTATTCTGGAAGTCAAGAAGGTTTTGGCTAAAAGGTCCCTAATGCAGAGTTTGGAAAGGAGATGTGAAAACATGCAGGAAGAAATTAATGATTTTATAGAGAAATTTAATATTTTGCAGAGCAAAGAACTCCCTAGTCCTTTAGTTATAAATGATAAATTGATGAGGCATATAGATTATGTTGATAAATTGGCTCAATATGTAGATAACCATGCAAGTTCATCAACCAGCATATCAGCACCAAAGGCACTGCCTACAAATAGAGTTCTCTATGATAGTCTAGAGAACCTTTTCTATGTTGAACATGAGCTAAAGCATGTGTTTCCAATTCAGCCTACCAAATTCAAGTACACCGAGACTGATGAAATCCTTAAGAAACTTCAAAGGACCAGGATACCACAGGAAAAATGGTGGACATAAATGCTAGATATTTTGTAATTTATCCTTGGTAAAAAAGTAAATGTTCATTATTTACTATAGTCAATGATGGTAAAAGAGGATGAACAAGGATCAAACAGGTAAAGAGTATCAGAATAGGTCAAGGTGTATCAGTAAGAAAGTGAAAAGCAGAACATCCAGCACTAATCTATGAAGAAGATAGCAAGATGCCTCATCTTAGGGCCTACCCCCAGCTCATTCACAAAAATAGGGACAACAAGCCATCAATTTGCTTTATCTTCTATCTACGAGACCATCTATCTCTATTTTCATGTAACTTATAGTTAGTCACCCTAGAATATATCTCTCTTTGTTATGAGATATTTTTATTGTAAAATTTTTGTATAAATACTCCCTCATTCAGAGTGTTGAGTGTGGATTGTTAGACATTTCTGTAAAATTGTTTACTTTGGAATAAATTGTTGTTGGACAAAATTTTGTATGGTTGGCTGGATGAAGAATTAATACAAAGGACTTTTCACAAGATTCATGTGTCAAACACCGGATGAATAAGTATCTTATATCTCATGTGTTATTGTCTTCTTGTTCAATATTTCAATTATGTTTCATATCTGAATATTAAAACAAAAAAGAATAATTCAGAAAGTGCTTAAGTGCAATCTTTCTCCAATCATTTTTATTCTAAGTGTTTTTCATCTAAACTATCATAGACAAGGATTTCTTAATTGCTCTTTTTCTTTTTAGTTTATCATTGGATCATTTAGTAAAAAATTCTTAATTTCTTTTTATTGGTGATCATCTAAGTTCCCTCCTCTTAAAACATGTTGAAGGATTCATAATTGCCTTTCATCCCTTTTAAGTCCATTCAATATTTTCAAGTCTCCAATTTCTCCCTATTTAGCTATCTTGCCCTGTGAAGCTATCCTTTGTTGAAAAACCAAATCCAGTTGAGTCATCCTCTTTTTACTACATTAGCCCAATGCCTGAAATATTCATTTCTACCCATCTGCTATTGAATTTCACCACCAAACACAATCAAAACCCTCAAGACTTCATAACTAGCCTAATACCTTATAAAACAAAGCTAAAACTTAAAGAGAGAGCCCTCTCTAAGTACAAATTCGCTAGATTTTGTACCCAAAATTTTGTTTGTGGTTACCTCGGACCCCTTTCCCTCTTCTTACAACTTCAGGGAAAATCTGAGTGATAACAGTAGGTTCGCACCACTCCGGCGGCCAATACCCTACAACATCTTGCATATTCGTCTCAGACACTAAATAAGAAAACACATGCCAAGTTCCTTTTGGGTCCTTTTGCACGTGGATTGAGACATTGTGAAAGCCAGCCTTGAACTCTGCTTAGGTTGTTATTTGTACGAACAAGGTTGGGTAAAATCGTGGCCGCTAATTGATCACCATCCGAAGGTCCATCTCCATTAGGACCCAAAAAATCTTTGTTTCCTTGACGTGTGTTGCATCGTTCATAGACCAAAGTGAGGCAAACCTCACTGCCTCGAGCAAATCATTCTTATGCGAAGGAAATTGGTTTTCCTCTGGCAACCTCCACGCAACTAATACAATAGACAAGAGAATCCAAGCATAATGAAATGGAGTTCTTTCTTCTTGGACTTCTCGATAGTTCACAAGGAACTCTTGGTAGAGATACTTTGACCAATTATAATGCACACCCTTCATGCGCTGTCGAGCAAGTGACACTACCAGAGCTAGAACTTCATATTCGTAGCACTTCCTCATGATCTTGCATGTGAGGATCTAGGCAGGGAACTGGATTTCCTGGTCTTGAATGCACATGATAAAGTATCTTTGTGGCTTTTTCACAAGACCATATTCCTTCTTCATATTTTCAATGAGCTCCTTTTCCTCAGTTTTCCCTCCAAACTCTTTGGTAGGGTCTGCTCCTTTGTAGGGTAACTTCGTTACCTTATGGATCAACATGTTTTTTATTGAAATAGGATGCCCTAGCCATAGGATCCCATCATGCACCAACGCGAGGAGCTGGTACACACAAACCATATTGATAGGTGAGTGATGATAATGTGATACTAAAAGAATGTTCAGTAGCCCCAACTTCTCAATGTCACAGACCCTCATCAACTCATAGGGGAAAGACATGATGACTGAAGCAATGACCAAGTTCATAAGCCTTGTTTCCAAGCTAATGCTACCTATACACTAACAACCTTCTTTACAAAGCTTCTCAGCAATCCTAAGGGAGCGTTAGTGACCTAAGTAACTCTACTTGTTACCTTGGGGAAAACGTTAGTAAACCCTGATGAGGATCTAAGGGTCAAAGGAGCGGATTGACTAAGAAATATCCCTATATTCTCTCCTTAATCAACTCAAAAAAGTAAGGAAACATCAAAGTTCAACCTATTTGGGGGATTTCTAATCCTAATGGAGTATGCAAATGGGAAAGATCTCAAAAGAATGGAAACATCATTCCTTTTACCTAAGGAAACTCATGGAGAAACTTGGCAACCCTAACCTCACATGCTACATAAGCAAAGCTAGGGCTATTATGAAAAAGGCGAGATCATTTGAAAGAATAGCTTACTTGATTGTCGATCATTGTCTCAGACTTAAGCATAAGAAGTTGGTAAGAAGGGAGAGAGGGAGGAGCTGGAAGGGTAAGGGAAGGTTGATGCAACTGATGGTTGTAATCACTCTTTCGACACTAATATAGAACTGCAGTTGTACTGTCCACTTCGTGATGTTGGTACTATAATTCATTTATATGTTTATTCAATGTCTTTTAGCATGAGTGGCTTAGTTATGTGTAATTATATGTCTTTTGTATATTCATGCATTGATTATCAAGGGTTTATGTTGTGATTACACTTGTCTTTTCTATGTGTAGGACTTGATCTGGAGCCGGATTAGGGGACTTCCGCCTAGGTACATTTTTCTCTCCAGCAACTCTACACAAAGGCTCGAGGTAATGATTTTTTCTCGCTTTGATAGTTAGTTGTTGAATATGGACATGCATGTATCTTTGTGACAATTGCAGATAATCTTACAGCCTGCCAAGGGTCCCAGGAAGACCCTTGAGGGTTCCTTCATCTTCCATACATAGTGCATTAATCCCTATAGCAGAATTGGCGACTCACTAGGGACTACACTTTAGTTTCTGATTTTCCCAACAAGTTCCTAGATTTATACTCCTTCCAGACCTTCCTGTACTTCTTCATTCCTTTTTTGACCACTCAGGACCTTGCAACACTCTTCTTTCATTTCTCAACCCTAGATCCGATCCCCACAACCCCTTTTTTGAAATGTTTTTCCTCACTAATGCAGGTTACCTATGTAAATAGAGATTTATAAAGCATTATGGCTTCACAACCAGAGCATTAGTGTGACCAGTAACTCTCTGTGGCCTCTAGCACAAAGCGTTAGTCACCCATTTTTTGATAAACAACAGTGTCTATGACCTCAAAGGGTTGGGAAACTTGCTTCTAAACTAATAAGGAATTTGTAGTTGTGTTTTATTTGACTAATCTATGTCCTAAACAATTTTATTTTATTTTTAAGAAAGTATCTTTCCTTCTTAAGTTTTTATTTTCATAAAAGAAAAATCAAATTTTTTTTATTCTTTTCTACTTAGCTGGTTAAGTCTGCATTATTTGTTTTCAATAGTTTATAGTGAGCATTGAAAATTTCTGTCGGTTATGCTAGTGTTGTACTAAATAGGATGCATGGAATTAATATTGATGTATGAATGACTTTCCCTTTGTAGAAGCCACTTACGCATTGAAATTGAAAATTTACAAGCATTGTTTTTGCATGATTTTGAGTCAGAGTCCCATAAATCTCATACGTCAACACCCCTACCAAAGACTCTAACGAAGTACATTTAAAATATACCTAATAAAATAAATCAACAAATCTTTCTAGAGTAAACACACATTAGTTTAGGCTAGGATCTTGGGTTAGGCAGTGTGAGTAAATTGCCCAAGATTATACACCAAAACTAGTTTCATTAAAGAGACAAATCCTTCTGCACTCATACTACCAAGACCATTCCAGTAAAATTGAAGCAAAATACGAGACAACATCAGATTGTAAGTGAAAGTAACCTGCCTTTGCTTACATCTCCTTTGGGTATTCTATGTATTAGGGATCCCATCGGGGATATCAGAGCTGAGTCGAGGACTTAGGTATCCTACCCACACAAAGTACTATTTGCGACTATGTCCCCCCCAGTAGTGTCTGTGAGTTGAGGCATCCTTAGTGGCCATACTTTTAGGGACTAACACAAGGTGACTGGGCAAGCTACCCTAGTACCTAACATAAACGAACCTACTCTGTCTTTAGTTTTTGGGAGGGTGCTCGACTTCACGAGAATACTTGGCCCCTCAATCTGAGGTTTGGGGGAAGCTCTAGAGTAATCGTAACTGTACATTTGGTCAGATCTCTTTGTTATTCATTGTGATACTAGGTTTCATCTCCAGTGATCGGTGCTTATCAGACGGGGTCATTTCCCTCTGCTTGTTGATCGATTTACTTAATGTATTTTTAATTTTTTAGGTGCCAGAGTGTTATCATTTAGACTTTAATAAACATCACTGTAAAATTTACTGATAAAAATTATCAGCCATTGTGGCTACATCTAGCCCTCATTGTCAATCTAGACGATTATTAGGACTTCCCCCACTCACTGTGGAGGATCCATCAAACTCTAGTGAACCGGATTCTCATGTCATCGAGAAATTAGTCTTTGAGATCTCACAGAATCAGTTTGGACATCCAATGGTTCAAGCTTACCGGAGGATTTCTTTACTGCAGGATTTATTCCTCCATACAATCCTCCAATCACGAATCTATTGGGACCACTCTTGGTTCTCATTGCATCTATATCTCCTTTGTCTTCAGTTGGAACACTTCCACCCATCCTGTCGACGACTAACGGGTCATGGGACTTTTTGGATGCTTTGGTCCCCCACCACTTCCCTAGTCAATAGTCAATACCACACCCTTGATGGCGAACCCTACTTTCTCATTTGTCCCATGTTCAACCCCTATGGTGACACCCTCCACGAGTGGAACCCAGTCTATTCTGGGTTCCACCCCTTTAGTGTTAAACCCTATACCTAAGACAAGTGCTACATACAGCACTCCTTATAATGCTCAATATAGCATAGTTATTGCAAGTCCCTTCAACCAACAATATGGTCGACATCCATTGTATAGTTCTAACCCCCAAATTCAATTATCTGCAGGAAATCCCAACATGCATAGACCGACCAAGAGCGTAACAATTCCCCCTCTGTTTTTAGGCATGCATGGTTAGTGACTGATTGACATGAATACTCCTTATGCTAGTCAAGGACTTATGGTTAGTTATGTGGTGAGAAAGAATCCTCAAGGAGGTCCCAATCAATCCATGGGGGCACCCTACTCACAACCTCAGATGAGTCAAGGGATCACTGCTAATCCTGGGGACACTTCTATCCCCTAGCCTAACAATCCCTATGGAAATCCACATTACAATACCATACCCCAACGCACCTACTATACCATGCAACCTGTGTATAATATTGGGAACAACACGATGGGAGGACTACAAGGATCCTCAAATCATGTGTCATTACCTTGGTCCGATTCCGGGGCATCAAACACTCTGCCTTTCTTGGCAATGCTTGATATCCCCAACTTGTACAAAATTACAAATGACCCCATCTATAATAACTCACTCTAGCTGCCAATCCCGCATAAAATACCGACAGACATCCCTAAGTTTGAACAGAAACAAGGGGAGGATCTGGGTACACACATCACCACCTATAATCTATGGTGTGTTTCTAACTCCATGGTGGATGATAGTATCTGGTTACAACTTTTTCCCCGCACCCTTACTGGCAACGCAGCCAAGTGCTGCATAGAGTTACCACATGCGTTAATCAATACCTTTGGCACTCTAGCAATGGAATTCTTAAATCACTTCTAGCTACCCATCTGCTATGAAACTGGGACGAAACTCCTCACTTCATTACATCAGGATACCTCCACCCACATCTATGATCATATACATGAATGGAGACATAGGCAGAGGTTAGTCAAAGCTCCCTTCCCAGACTATCTCTTAATAGATTGGTTCTACAAGTCTCTACTCCCCTAAATCGCTAAGGATGTCACCTTAGGTGGTGCGGTCACAGAAGACCAATCCATTCATCGTGCCCAGCACTTAGATCTGATATATTCATATTCTGGCACTCATTACAACCTAATTCCCAATGCCCCTCACAACTCTAATGCTCCTGCTACTCAGTAACCCGGAGCACACACCGATGGGATTATCAGTGCAACCTCCGGGGCTGTTGTAAACCAACTCAACGGTCACATTGCCCAGATGTCAGTGGACCCCTCTACCAAATCGACTGCTCTTCCTACCACCACGATCAACTTTGTGCAGTCTACACAAAAACCCTGTGGTAAGAACAAGAAGAATAAGAGAAAGATCGCTCCTTCTGAAGAGCAGCCAACAAACAAGTAAAACCCAAAGTAGAAGGTTATTGTTGTGATAGAGGCAAGTTCCCTCTACAGACAGAGGCAACCCCTCTAGCCCTAGAGTGGGTCTAGTCACAGAAAAGACAATACCAAAGCAAATTTCCTTAGAAAGTTGATGCTATGAAGGCTTACCTTCAAACCTACATTCGATGAAGTCCCTGTTGTGTTGCTCCAGCTCTCATTCTTCTAATCACTTGTACCTAAAAACAACATACAAAGCGCAACCACAAACATAATAGAGTACAACAAAAACTGTCTACTTAAAGAGTCAAGGAGCTTCAAGCTATCATTACGCAATTCGACATACGATATAGGAAATAAGCTATTGATTTTTATTAATGTAAATTAAAGTAGAACTTACAACCAAGCCTTGATGTCGTAAGCCTCCTTGAAGGGTCCTGTCAACATGTCTCCGCAAGCATTCACTCATAGACTGTCTCCCAAAATATGAATAACTCTCTCTCCTACCCAAAAGTCTAATGCTAGAACATTCTTACAATCAAGCAAACTCCACTCAAAACCATCCCAAGCTAAGTTATATGAGAGGATACTTCCACACTCTAGCAAAACTCTCTACTTTTACTATTGAATTCTTGAACTATGAAGCTAGCTAATCTCAGTCATGGAGGAAGTATTTATAGGAGGAGGATCTTCCATAAAATGTGGGAGAAAGAGCTTATCTCTTTGAGAGGTTGCACAAAAGGTGGAACAGCCATCCCAAAGGAGAGAGGCAAGCTCATCTGACCCGAAAACCAACCCTAGGACCACCCATGAAGCTGTTACACTTTGAAGCTTTGACGAGTTGTTTAAAAAACTTACCAAAAGTAGCCTGCCACGAGTGCAACACAGACACAGAGTGAAGACTTTTCTAGGGCTAGTGCAATCTTGGCCATCTTCGTGGGTGGAACAACTATTGTCCCACAACAACCCAAAAACATAGGTAAAAGGGGTCTGCTCCAGGAGTAGTGAATTGAGGTATTCTTCCTGAGATGACAAGGAAGACATTGACACATAATTTGCAACATGACACAAGGTAGATGTCAATAACACGGACCGACAGTGTCCAGCATCAGGGAATGCAGGGTTGGTGACAAATTATTGTGTAACAGATGCCCCCTAAAGCATGAAGGTCGAGAGAGTGGGAGGGGTGAAATTATTTACGAAACCATAACTGAAACAAAACACCATCACAGAGAACCTGCAATGCAAGTACAACTGATATCTTTGATACATGA
This sequence comes from Pinus taeda, assembly GCA_000404065.3. Classification (NCBI taxonomy): domain Eukaryota; kingdom Viridiplantae; phylum Streptophyta; class Pinopsida; order Pinales; family Pinaceae; genus Pinus; species Pinus taeda. The sequence goes on along the minus strand of APFE030198072.1, from coordinate 34,509 downwards.
GTACATAGCAAAATGAAATGCATATGCATAAGGCATGGGCACAGTCATCCATAAGATAAACATAAATGATCTGTGGTATGGATGTAGCCAACCAAACAAAAGGACCATATGAAAGACTCAGGTATGGTCATAGCCATCCAATCAAAAGAGTCATGTATACAATCATGAACCAATCCATGCAACCTGGACTTGTGTAATCTAAGCCCAGGGTCTTGAATCCCAACCCGATTATGGTACAAATTCTAATATGCGAATAGATGTGCTGAAGTCAAGCATACTAGAAAATCAATTGATTACCAGTCAATGATGTAAACTGTTAACAAGCATGAGAGAGACCACCATTAATGTCAATGGTTCTCAAGGTAATGCTAGTACAATCCACGAAGTGTGAAGAATGATCTGAAGTCAAACACCTATGAAATCACCTGATCGAAGTCCAATAATGAAAGCATATCGTCGAATGCAAAGAACTTGCCATTAAGGTATGCAAGCTCCAAGGTACCAGAAAGGAGTCTCTAGATCAACTTCCCAGATAATGAGCTGAAGTCGACAGGAAGCGATCAGTCGAAGGAAGGCCATAATATTTTCCACGTCATCGACACAAGACAAAGGAACAAAATGAATGTCGATGAGACCAAGATTTAGAGGAAGGTGTGTAAGGATACAAACTACAGAAGGATTAAGCTCTTGAACATATCAGCGACATGACTTTGGGGTTTGGGAACATTTTGGTACCAAAGGATCAAAGGTCATGATGATGCAGCAAGGATCAAATGGAATGAGGCAAAATGGATAACCCAAAACCCAGAAGGCCAATCGATAAAGTGAGGATATCCCAACTCGACACAAAACAGAAAGAGTGTCGATGTTCAAGAGTGACAAGCTTCCATAATAATTAATACAACCAATGGAATACTTCCAAATTTTCCCCCCACCATTTATGGTGAGTACCCCAATTATTTTTAAACGCAAGCTTGAAGGGGATAGCTTATTCTTGTAATATAAGTTTGTCCTTCGAACAAATCTAACCTAGTAAGTTTGAACAATCCCTAGGAAGGAGAAGCTCGGTCTCATCATGATGACAAGTCCAATGTCATCAGGGTTTAATGAGTCTGACATAAGCAAAACTCGGAGTCATTTTCATATTTAGAGAGTTTGAAAAAGACACAGAAAAGAAAACTCCAAAGGTCCATTTTTGTAAATTTGTCCCTTGAATCTGAAAAGGTAGAAAACAATACCCAAGGGAACCTATTGACCATGATAGATCAACGTGTACCTTTTTCATAAGTAATCTATCCCAGTACATAAAATGGGTAAACTTATACTCAGTAGATGACGCTTCACAGCCATTAACAAGTTCAAAGCGACAAGATCTCGATGATTTTTTCATGTTTTGAGAGTCAGAAAAGAGCCTAAATATGACTCCAAAAGGGACTTTTTTCGTGTTTTTACCAAGTCCGAAAAAGTATAAAATACAACTTGTGAGTCATCACCAAAGGTACCCGAATCACAGGAGAGACAATGGACATGCTTATCGAAAGGATGTGTCCAGAGGCCCAGAAATTGAACAAGGGAGGTAAACTAAAAATTGCAACAATAGCTGACTTGTCCTTGCAAGTCCTCCTCTCCACTATCACTAGAGCAGCTAGTTCACAAGCCCCACATGAGGCCACCAAGACTCAACTCCGGCTAGTTGTCGATTGCCTACACCCCACTGTATTCAACTGGGCAGAGGTGGTAGTAGACAACCACAAAAGGAAGCTAACAAAATTCCAGAGAGGTGATACCAAACACTTTGGGTATGGCTCCATCCTTATACTATTCATCTTGGAATAGTTTCCCATCTTTTAGAGACAGGAAGTGGTTGTGGCAAGGCCACCACCACGGGAGCCACGAATCACTCATTGGGCTATATTGATGCCTCGAGGAGGTAGTGGCCAACAGATGTCATGGAGACCATAGTTATTCAAGTGGCTAGATTACCAACTCATTGTTGCAGAGAACTAGCCATATGTTTGGATGAACTTCAGGGGTGATCAAAACCTAATACTCCCTCCTCGGGAACACTAGGATGATAGAGGTAACAAACTCATTTTTCGATTTTTAAACAGTTTTATAATTTTTTAGTATTTTTTATATATATTTCCTGATCATTATATTTCAATATTGTAGATGTTGGACCAAAAATACCTACAGGTTTATCTCCCGTTGCTCGTAAAGTCGAGAGGGAGTTCAAGCTACCTCCTCCTGGTGGAGATGTAGAGGATGAGATTTTCCGAGACCTGGAGGGCTTGACAGAGGGGATCCCAAAATACACGGGATTCTAGGATGTCCCTTGACAGTACCAGTGACACACAGTAGGGGTGTCAAATAGGATCCACCAACTGCTTAGACGTGTCATCCGAGTAGTGGTGTGCTATTGAGAGCATCACGAAAATTAGACCCCTCGGTTTATTTGCTACAATTTTGAAAGACATGTTGTCTCATGATGTAACCTGAACACATATTTTTTGAACACTACGATGTGCAAAACATGATATCTAGAGATATATATACACATACCTATGTTTTTCTATGAACTTATTATGTCTTAATGTTTACTTTTACAAATGTCGCAAATGTGTATCTAACACATGATTTGCCAATGCATCTATTAATGTATTTAGTCTTTTAGGAATATGTTGATATGTAATGTCATCAAAATTCCTTTCCAGTAAACAAACATAAATACAACCTTAGAATCTGAGGGTTTCTAACGGAATAATGTCTGTTGAGCTAGAGAACAAGAAGTTGCGAATCTAGATTTACGATCAGAGCACGAATATTGAGCGCAACAGTGCCAGTCAATAGCTTAATAATTGCACTATATTCAGTGACATTGTTTGTAGTACATCCTAGACAAACACCTTGAAGATCTATCAAATCACTGTGAGGATCATAGATAACCCATGTTGTGTAGGAAATATTCTGAGTACCACGACAGGCACCATCAGCGAAACTGACATAAGGTGTGACGAACATCTGCATAAGAAGCAAAAGGACACAATAAGTGAAAAATTCTTACACACGAAGCCAAATATGTACATAAATGAAAACAAACTTATGTACACAAAAATGCACGAAAGACTCATGCATAATGCTTCTTGAGATAAAGCCTATTTCAGGGCTTATCTAAAGGATTGCCTTCATAATCAATCATCTCATAGGCACCCTTTTGCAAAACACGTTTTACAATGTAGGGCCCATGCCACATGGTTTCGAATTTGCCTGCCCCCAGCTTGTCATGAGCTTGATCATACAACAGGACTAAATCCCCTTCAATGAAGGAACATGGGTTGACCATCTGATAAACGTGAGCTTTCACTCGCTTCTTCTGTGCCTCAATGACCAATGAAGAAAGTCGACGAGTCTCATCAAGTCGTTCTAAGTAAAGAAGACACTCCTCCACCATAGTGGTATTTGGCAGTAATTCGATAGCTAATTTGAGAGAAGGAATTTCGCATTCAATCGGAAAGGTAGCTTCCAAACCACAAACTAGCTGAAATGGTGTAAATCCGATAACATCCTTAATCGAGGTTCAGTAGGCCCATAGAGCTAAAAACAACATTAAATGCCAATTGGACTTATGCATTCCAATGGTATGTTGAAGCATGGTAACTAACACTTTGTTTACTGCTTCGACTTGGCCATTGGACTAAGGGTAATATGGCATCGAATTGTCATGACACAAGCCCAAGTGAGATGTTAACTTGGCCATCATGTAGCTACGAAAATGAGAACCATGATCTATAACGATGGCTTGAGGGACTCCGAACCTAGCAATCACATGATTGAATAAAAATTGAGCAGCTGTCTTACCACCGCTAGTCAATGTAGGCATTGCTTCAGCCCATTGTAAAGTAATCAATGGCAACGATGATATACCCATGCCCCCTGGCCGAGCGAGGGTTACAGGTCATAATATCAATGTCCCACTTTGCAAAAGGGCCAACGGTAATGACAGGATGTAAAAGAGAAGGCAGTGCACGCATATTGCGCTGGTAAATTTGACACGCATGACATGAACAGACGACAAGAATGAAATCCTTGAAAATGGACGGACAAAAATAACCAGCATGAAGAATTTTAGAGCAGTGGCATAACCAGACATGTGACCACCACAGGTGCCAGAGTGATAGTCATTTAAGATTTTCCTAGCTTCCTCGAGGGTTAAACAACAATGGATAATAAAATCGACTCCGACAAGGTATAACATGTCTCTAATAATACGATATGGTTGACAATGATGACGAATGTGTCACCAAGCATCCTTAGACATGTCAGAGCGAAATGAAGACGTATGGAGGTAAAAAATGATGTCACCGTACCAAGGATCAAGGGTACTAATCAAGAAGAGCATATCGTCTAGAATGCAGTCCTCTATCCAAGAGGGAGCGGAAGCAGATGGTAAAGAGAAAATTAACTCAGCGAAAACTAGTGACTTCTTGGATTTGGGAGTAGTGAACTCCAAATCAAACTCTTGGAGGATGACAATCCACTTGGAGTATTTCCCCCCGAGCAATTGACATGATAGAATATATGTAATCAAGTTTCAATCATAAATTACGGTCATGGTATGCAACAAAATGTAATGACAAAAATGTTGAATAGATTGAACGGCTACCAAGGCCAACTTCTCGACATAAGCATAGCGAGTCTCGATGTCAAGAAGGTTGTCGCTAAGATAATATATGACATGCTCAGAACCATCATTGTCGTCTTGTACCAAAACCATGCCAATGGTACTATTAGCGACAACTAGATAAAGCGAGTAATCACGGTGATAGTTAGGTGGACACAACAAAGGAGTAGAAACAAGAAGGGTCTTGAGTTGCTAAAATGACTTTGGGGCAATTTCATACCAAATGAATGGAATGTCAAGCTTAAGCAGACGCGTATAACCTGTAGCAACCTCGGCATAGTTAGGGATGAAATGACACAAGAAATTAGCCTTCCCTTGCAGACTCTGCAATTGGTACAAAGTGGCGGGAGTCGAGAGATTCAAAATAGCTTCGACCTTGAGTGGATCGAGATGAATGCCCTCCTTAGAAACGACAAACCCAAGGAGTCTGCGGGACTCAACATAGAAGACACATTTGTGAATATTGAGAAAAATATTATAATATCTATGCCAAAGAAAAATCTGACAGAGGTGATCCATATGGTATGTGTGTTTAGTTAAATGAGTAGGAAGATCATCCATATAAGGTTGAACAATGTGTCTGATATGATGAAAAGCATATGACATTGCTCTTTGGAAATTCGCACCAGCATTCTTCAAACCAAAAGGAAGCTTTTTATAAGCAAAAGTGCCCCATGGACAAATACAGGCAGTATTGTGTTGATCAGTAGGTAAGATATTGATCTAGTTATAAACAAAGAAGTCATCCATGAAAGAGAATATTTCACTCCCAGCACAGTCATCAATAAGCTAGTCAATAAAGGGAGTAGGGAATTTGTCTTTCAGATATGCATGATTAATATCACAATAATCAACACAAACTCGAATAGTGCCCTGCTTTTTAGTCATAGGGACAATGTTAGAGACCTAGTCTGTCAATGGAATAGGATAAATTAACCAAGCCTTGAGAATTTTTTCAACCTCTCCTTTAATGGAAGCTGTCTTTCTTGGGTGCATGGGACGTAAATGTTGACAAACTAGTTTCACATAAGGATACATAGGGATCTCATGCACCACAATACTCGGATCTATACTGGGCATATCTTCATGTTATCACTCTGATAATTCTTTTGAAGTAAAAAGAAAAAAAAAAAACAAAGGTAACCACAATCCGCTTTTGGAGATCAGGACCTAGCCTTCCTGATGCTCAGAGAGCGCTCTCTCTTTAAAATTTAACTTTGTTTTAGTTAAGATGTTTTTAGGCTAGTTATGATTGTTCAAGGGGTTTTTTATTTGTATTTGAGATTTGGTGGTGGGATCTTCTTAGACAAATGGATAGAATGATGTCTTTTAGACCATTGGACTATGGAGTCAAACAATAAGGAAGAAAAACTAGAGTAAATCACTAAAGGGAACTTTCAAAGGGCAAGATAGAAAAGTTTTTTTTCAAATCTTTTAGGCAGAGGGGTGAAAGGGTTTCACTCAGGGTGAGAGAGAAATTAAGGGTTCTCAGACCCAGATAATGAAAGAGGAATTAAGGGGTAATCAAAATCAAAGGGAAATTAAGAATACTTTAACCTGGATTTTCATTAAATCAATCTAAACTAAAGAGAAATTAAGAATTCTTTAATTTAAATATCAGAAGAAAACATTCAAATGCATAATTGTTAAGACAGAGCGTAATTAAACAAGTTCTAAAATATTATTCTAGTTATAACATTTAGAGTGAGAAAAACATTAAAGATTATGAATAACTTGAGAAAAATGACAACAACACATGAGAATACTTGTCTGATATTCACTTAACACATGAATCCTTTGAAATGTCTGATTTTTATTCATCAATCTTGCTTGCTATATCAACAAATGATACAATAACCCTCTGGGTTTTCTGATAAAAAAGTCTATAGAAATGTCTAGTAGAGTACACACTACATACTTTGAATTGTGAAGTATTTATACAAAAGTTTATTACAAAATATCTCAAACTAATTTGAGATTTAATCTAGGAAAGAAAAATATCTTCTTGCAAGAAGATAGAGACAGCTATTGCACTGTTTCATGCTATCCCTTTCATTTTGGTTCTGTTGGCTTTGATATTTTCCCTTTTATGCTTCTTTGTTGTTTGATCTTTCACGTTGGATGCTTCATTTACTTTAGCCTTTCACCTGATACACTTTGACTCTGTTGATCTGTCAACATCCTTTTACCATGCTTATTTATTCTTATTGTACATTAACCTTTTTACTACATTTTACTATAGTAAATCAATTAAGTTCTCCCATGTTTCAGCATCAGTTATTTGGATTTTCAGCATCTTTCTATATGTTTCATCCTCCTCTGTGTATTTGGAAAAAGTAGGATTATTGATAGATAAGTGTTTTACCTCATGCTAGAGGTAAAACAAGTTTTCAAATGTTTGCTAGAGTACTCTGCCTGTTAGCAATGCCTTCATTGATGATGCATTTACCTGATCTCTTGCTACCTCTCTGATTTTCTTGTTGTAATCCTCCTGTTTCATCATCTTATCATTTATTACTAAGGGATTGGGCAATCCCTCTTCTATCCAAATTTGGAACTTAGCCATAAATCTATGAACGGCTACCTGCATATTCTAACACTTATCCTCCAAAGTTTTGCATCAAGTTCCTCTTGGAGAGGAACCTTTTGACCTCCAAAATTGTCTATGTTCTGTCCTCTATATCCAATTCCTGAAGCTCATACTTATTCTTGTTGTTAAGGAATTGGATAATTCTGGTAGCCTCTTCTGGTATTTGTCCTAATTCTGCTTTCACTTTCTGGATGGCCTCTGTAGCGAGCTTTATTAAATCTATTTTCTCCAAAATCACCTGAATAGATGGCCAAATATCATTGGAAGGGTCAATGATATTGACCCATAGTTGTTCACTAGCCTGTCCAAGGGGTTCTTTCAGTGTTAAGTATTTTTCCAAGGCTTTCAATCTTTCACTCATCCTGGCAGATTTTTTCACTTCTTCTTTGTGCATGATTTTGGCAAGCTTGTAATTAGTTTCCAAGCTTGTCACTTTCTCTTTGAGCTTATTCATCTCTGTGGTTTGTATGAACATTTCTTCCATAGCTCTAACCAACTTTGCTACTTCATCACTTGATGTACCTATTGCTGATGTAGATGCTATAGAAACTGGTTGTGTTGTGTCCATTGGAGTTGTGGGAGCCAATGAGGCTACCAATGTGGAAGGAACAATCATGGTAACTGATGGGATGACATTCACTGATGCAGTGCCAAGATCAATTTTATATAATTGGATCAAGTTGTTCAATTCCTTTTCTGTCTCCCTCAACTGATCATTTAGTTTAAGGACTAAGTCCAACAACTCTTCATGCCTTGTTTGGTTTTCCAAGACTTCCTGTATCTGGGGGTGTTGTAGTTGAGGTATCTTCAATTGTTTCTTAAGTGTTGTAATGTCATCGTTCTTCTTTTTTATTAGTTTTTAGTAGCCTTGATATCTTTGGGATCATGCCCCAATTCAACTACCAAGTCTTCCAAAGGCTTGATTCTGGTGTCTTTGGCCTGTGAGGAGGCCTTTTCCAACTGATACTAGGCCGAAATGTTATTCAATGAATTCTGCAACTGATGGGCAGTTATGGTTTTTCCTGTAAGGGTGGAGTAAATCATTTCTCCATCCTGTTTGTGAAATTCAATTTGGTCAATGGGATGAATATCCCTTTCCAATCCTTCAAATTCTATCTTCTTGGAATCTGCTGACGTTCTTGGTTGTTGTACAGTTAGCTTTATGAAGGACATTTGCATCTTTCCTTCCTTGATGTCAAAAGATGACATCAACCTAGTTTCATTAGGGGGTGTAAGTTTGAGATACTGTGCATAGGATTGTGCCTTCAATTTCTCATTTCTCATTTTGATTTCCTTGAACCTATCCTTAATGTCCCTATCTCTATCAGCAGGCTTATTGAGTGAGGAGACTTCTACATTGAGCTGCCTTTCTAACATTTGAGTTTTTGATGTAGATGGATCCTTTGTTTCTCCAGATGGAGTTGTGCCCTTTGTTTTGGGAAGCTTTAGTGTTCTTGGATAAATGCCTAATCCCTCTAAACTAGTAGCTTAATCTAGAAACAACATTACAAAGCATTCTCTACCTTTTCTATAAATAATAGATAAAATAAGAGAACAGAGAACCTACTTGTCGCTTATGCTTGCTCCGTATCTCCCTTGACTGATTCTATTGCTCCTTCCCATACTTAAGCCACTTTAGAAGTACTTGCACACAAATAGAAAAAAGAACCCATCAAAGCATATGATAATGATCTATTGATAAACATAGCATGGAATCAAGTACATGATAAGCATATGAAAGCATCAAAAGACAATACAATCATATGGAAAAAGATTTGAACACTTTATTAGTAAAAGGAAGAGTTACAACCCAAATTGCCTAATTCAGCATCACTCCTCCAGTTCAATCCCATCCTCTCCTCACAACAAGAAAGACACTTTGACATCATTAAAATACTTGCAATCAACTCAAATCTCATATCAACAGCATCTCCCTATCATTCAATAATTTCCAGCCCTTGATCACTTAGATGAGTGGTCTTTTTGTAGGTGAATGGAGGTTATGCTATCAATGGTGATAATGAATGCCCTCTTATATTTAGAAATCAATTCCATGGAAGAAGGGATAAGGGGATTAATATTCCTTAACTCCCTTCCTCATCCAAATGCAAACTCAAAGGAGTGGGTCGTTTTAAGAAACTTCTATAGGCATCCAATGGATAAGGAATCTTTCAAACCCTCATGGAAATTCGCTCAAATTCACCCAGCGCAGGCCAAAGAGGGACCAAGTGCACTATATAGCACCTTGACAGTGTATGGTTTGCATTGCAACACACCCTAATGAAGGCCTACCTGCGCTGATCTTCTTAGAGGTAGTTTCTGGATGTTTTTAGTGATGGAACTTCTTGGGAAGTGAGGCATTCTAATGTTTAACTTCTTTAGGGCATGTAACAACTGCATTAGGGGTTGATGGGCTCTAATAGTATTAATCTATAAGTTGGGGTCGATGTGCCCAACTTGATCTATAATAGTTGCCCCCTAAAGCATGAAGTTGTAAATATATATGTCGAGTGGAATTCTTTATCATGAGGAGAGGAGGTTTCGAAACGGAAGGTGACTTGCATCAATTACAATACATATATCATGATAATTTGAATTTTCTCATGTCGTAGCTGAGGGAAGGCATACCCATGCTCAGCTTATAAACTTTCATTACATGTGCAAATATAGTCGTCTACAGATATAGACCCATGAATGGTTGACCATGAATGTAAGGCCATTGTACATTTGATTTAGCACTCCTAAAAATATCGCAGCCCAGATGGATGAAACTAGATCCGGGGTCTTCAATCTCGTTCAATATTTTGCCCGAGTAAAAGTCTAACCATGTGAATAGATGTCCTGAAGTCGAACATGGAAAGACATCATCTGATTACCAGCCAATGATGTAAGCCATTAACAGATGCAAGAGGAATCACCGATAATGATAATGACCCTCAAGGTACTACAGCACATTTTGCATGGTGTGAATAAATGATTTGATGTCAAAGACCATACAAAGTCTTTTGGTTGAAGGCCAGTGATTTCAACCTATCGTCGGAAGTGAGAAACCTGCCATTGATGTATGCAAGGTTCAAGGTACTAAAGGGGTGATTCTAAGTCAACTTGTTGGATGATGTGTTGATGTTGACAAGAAGCGACTCATCGTAGGAGGGCTTTGACGTATCCCACATCTACAACAAGAAACGAAGTAAATTATTTTGGAGATGAAAAATCGATTGACGACACAAGGTTTAGGAAAGGGAGGTCATGAAAATGAAGGTTTATGGTATTGAAAAGGATAAAGTTTGAATTGAATGACTTCTCTTGAATTTGTTTTGGGAATTTTAGTGATCTTGGATAAACGCCTAATCCCTCTAGACTAGTAGTTTAATCTAGAAACAACAGTATAAAGCATTCTCTACCTTTTCTATAAATAATAGATAAAATAAGAGAATATAGAACCTACTTGTAGCTTCCGCTTGCTCCTTATATCCCTTGACCGATTTTGTTTCTCCTTCCCATACTTAAGCCACTTGAGAAGTACCTACACATAGATAGAAACAAGAACCCATCAAAGCATATGATAATAATCTACTGATTACACATAGCATGGAATCAAGTACATGATAAGCATATGAAAGCATCAAAAGACAATACAAGCATATGGAAAAAGCTTTGAACACTTTATTAGTAAAAGGATGAGTTACAACCCAATTTTCCTAATTCAGCATCACTCCTCCAGTTCAATCCCATCCTCTCCTCACAACAAGCAAGACACTTTGACATCATTACAATACTTGCAATCAACTCAAATCTCATGTCAACAGCATCTCCCTATCATTCAATAATTTCTAGCCCCTGATCACTTAGATGAGTGGTCTTTTTATAGGTGAATGAAGGAAGTTATTCCATCAATGGTGATAATGAATGCCCTCTTATATTTAGAAATCAGTTCCATTAAAGAAGGGATAAGGGGATTGATGTTCCTTAACTCCTTTCCTCATCCAAATGCGAACTCAACGGAGTGGGTAGTTTTGAGAAACTTCTAGAGGCATCCAATGGATAATGAATCTTTCAAACTCTCATGGAAATTCACCCAACGCAAGCCAAAGAGGGACCAAGTGCATTGCATAGCACCCTGATAGTGCATGGTTTGCATTGCAGCGCACCCTAATGAAGGCCTACCTGCGCCAATCTTCTTAGAGGTAGTTTCTGGATGTTTTCAGTGATGGAACTTCTTAGGAAGTGAGGCATTCTGATGTTTAACTTCTTTAGGGCATGTAACAACTGCATTAGGGGTTGATGGGCCCTAATAGTATTGATCTGTAAGTTGGGATCGATGTGCCCAAATGGATTTGTAACATTTGCCCCTAAAGCATGAAGTTGTTAATATATATGTCGAGTGAAATGGTTTATCACGAGGAGAGGAGGTTTTGAAATGGAAGGTGACCTACATCAATTACAATAAATCTATCATGATAATTTGATTTTTCTCATGAAATAGCTGAGGGAAGGCATAGCCATGCTCAGCTTATAAACTTTCATTATATGTACAAATATAGTCGTCTACAGATATAGACCCATGAATGGTTGACCATGAATGTAAGGCCATTGTACATTTGATTTAGTACTCCTAAAAATATCGCAACCCGAATGGATGAAACTAGATCTGGGGTCTTCAATCTCGTTCAATCTTTTGCTCAAGTACAAGTCTAACCATGTGAATAGATGTTCTGAAGTCGAACATGGAAAGACATCGTCTGATTACCGGTCAATGATGTAAGTCGTTAACAGACGCGAGAGGAATTACCGATAATGATAATGACCCTCAAGGTACTACCGTACATTTCACATAGTGTGAATAAATGATTTGATGTTGAACACCATACAAAGTCTTTCGGTTGAATGCCATTGATGTCAACCTATCACCGGAAGCAAGAAACATGCCATTGATTTATGCAAGATTCAAGGTACTGAAGGGGTGTTTCTAAGTCAACTTGTTGGATGATGTGTTGATGTCGATAAGAAGCGACTCGTCGCACGAGGGCCTTGATGTATCCCGCATCTACGACATGAAACGAAGTAAATGATTTTGGAGATGAAAAATCGACTGATGAAACAAGGTTCAAGAAATGGCGGTCATGAAAATGAAGGTTTACGATATTGCAAAGGATGAAGTTTGAACTGAATGAATTCTCTTGAACATGTCGGCATCACTAAGATGAATTGGTAGCATTGACCCAAAACAAAGTAATGGATGGTATGGTAGACCAATGGCGTGATAACCATCAAGCTGAATGACCCAACCCACATAGTCATGGTGATGAGGTGATATTGTCATGTTCAAGAGTGGCTTGCTACCATAAAGTTTTCTCAGCTTTTTCCATTTTACCAAGTCATTGTTGACCAGTACCTCTTTATTTTTATCAAGCTTGAGGAGGATAACATATGCTTGTTTTATAATTTCACCCTTAGGGTGAATCCATCACCATTTGAAGCTTTAACGAGTCTAGCGAAGGTGAAACTCGGTCTTGTCTAGATGGACAAGTTTGTCGCTATTTGATGATTTTAACGAGTTTAACGACAAAGATAACTCGGTCCTTTTCATGTTTAGAGAGTTTAAAAAGGGACAAAAAGGAAACTCCAAAAGTTCTTTTTCGTAAATTAATCTCTCAAGTCTGAAAAAGTGTAAAATAATACAAGAGAGATATCATTTCAATTATGTTAATGAGCTGGAAAGGACAAGCGCTCGACAATCTTTTCATGTTTAAGGAGTCTGAAAAGAGCTGAAAGAGGACTCCACTTTGAGGAACGAGTGGTGTCTAGGATAGAAACTAGTTCCGGTGATGTTGGAACTTCTCAAAACATGTTGATTTATGTGAAGAGGTTGATTAATAAGACCACTCATTGCAACTATTCTTCAAAAAGGATAAACAACCAAGTGAAAGTGTATGATCGACCAAAGAGATGGTGGTCATGGAATGAAACAACCAAGGCTCATCTGATAGAAAAGGCTGATAGAATGGCAATCACAAGGGGTAAAATGCAAATGGGTTCATTTTTAGACAATATTGAACCATATGGAACTATTCTTGGACTCAGTTTCATGTTTACACAAGCTTGAAACAAAAAACTACGCTTAAATTCAGTTTCATTTTTACACAAGCTTAAAACAAAAAACTATGCTTGAATTCAGTTTCATTTTTACACAAGCTTAAAATGAAAAACTATGCTTGAATTGGTTTACATTCCCCCAGCATGATGAAAGGGAGAGTCTCATGTAACCAGATGGAAGTCACTGAGGTGAAGCAGGCTGGTTATCCAACACCTTTTCGGCTTCATCCAGATAGGGACAAAGGTGAATGGGGTGATTCCCTTCACATAACCTACAGGAAAACTTAACTTTACCACTATGTGCATGCCCACCAAGCTTCATTACAATCACCTAAGTAAAATACTCGTCACTATCAGGTGGATGGAATGAAGGTTCTTTTACAAGATCAAGTGAAAGACTCGACTAGGATTTTACAAGAACTAATCAAAGACTCGACTTAGAACTTAGGACAGTGTTTCATATTTTAATGAGCTTGACACAACTATGCTCATACTCCTTGTTTCATTTTTTAACGAGGTTGACACAAGATTGGGAACTATCCTCGTAGGAGCTGTTTCATTTTTTAATGAGGCTGACACAGTAAAAGAACTATCCTCATGGACCTGTTTCATTTTTTCTTAACAATGTTGACACAGTAAAAGAACTATCCTCATGGACCTATTTCATTTTTTAATGAGGTTCACACAGTAAAAGAACTATCCTCATATTCCTTGGTTTCATTTTTTAACGAGGTTGACACAAGATAAGGAACTATTTGTTACACAGTAATTTGTCACCGTTTGTCACCGTCCCTGTTACCCCTCTCCCGCATCTTGGAGGACCCATTCCGGGACTTGTGAGAAGTGATAAGACTTGAAACCACTTGCCTTATTCACCTCTAAACATGAGCTTCATATGCCCTTAAGACATCTCCTGCTCATTGCCCTTAAAAACATCCCTTTTTTTCATTAGCGCTGGTCCCCTGTGTTATGCCCCCGCCAATGGGGAAAATCCTATTGAAAGGGCGCGCCATTAGCGCTCTATCCCAGAATCGCAATCGCGCCAACCATTTTGGGCAAAGTTTTCAACTAATCAAACCTCCGAAGGTTCTTTTCAACCCATTCACCAACTGATTCCAAGTTGAGTGAGGATGGTTTGGCTTCGAATCTCCATGGATGGAAAGTAGTTTGCCACCATTCCATGGAAGTTTCCAAGAGATGAAGCTAAATCCATTATTATGGGGGATTGACCTTATCTCTTCCTTTTCCTCTATAAAAGCTTGTTCCCATGGCTTGAGCAAGCTAGTTATAGTTCTGATAGTTCTGACTCTTGTGGCAATATTTGTGTTGAAAGGAAGATATCAAAAGATTGGAGTAGAAAGAAGCCTCCTTTGTATCCATAAGGCTTCACCTAAGTAAGGAGACTTTGTCACTAAAGAGAGAGAGAGCTTGTCCCTCACCCCTTAAAGCTTTTGCAAGACTTGTGTAGTTGAGCACCCAGCTAAAGGAGGACTTGACGTCAGGACGCTAGTTTTATTCTCCTTTGTTGAATTATTAATAATAGATGACTATCATTATTGTTCCATTCTCGTTGTACTTGTAATGGTTGTTGTTGAATTATATCCTTCCTGACTGATGTATAATTGCATATATTAGATTTCACGCTTGTGTTTGTGTTGTTCTCTTTGTGTGTAGGTGTCCATTCATGTGGATAGTGGAGGATCGTGACCAGCCAAGGCAAAGGAACATGGGCAACATCTCTTCTACAAACTAAAGCGTTGGATCTCAAGCAGGTCTTCATCACCTACTCTTTATTTGCAATTAAGGAACTTGCGTGATAGCATTGTTTGATTGTTGCTAGACCTGTTCTGGGCTAGTAGGGATCGCCTCTATCCGTAGAGGGGATTTACCTCTCCAACAATTTGGTGACTCCACTGGGGAGTTTAGCTTGTTGTTTGTTTTGTAAACTTAGACGGAGTCTGAAACACAGCCAGATAGCCTTCGAAACACTATTGCTTTGCAGTAGTGAAGTAGATCAAAGCCGCTTCAGTCGATCTCCGGTTTGGTTTATGAACTAAACGATTTGGATTTTGTCTTGCCTCTTTGGTTTTCTTTTGTTTGCTTGCTTAGATAAGCTTTTGGAGTTGTGTTTCTTGCTGCCCCTGTGCTTTTTGACTTGCTTTGAGCTTGTGACCCAAGCCCTGGACTGCATATTTTTCTTTTGAAATTAGCAAACTTTGTTAGCTCGCTTTTTGCCTTCACAGTCACGTTAGTGGCCCTTGTTGCTAACTGAAATCCCGCGCCAATCCCTATTTAGCGCAAGTTGCAGCCTGACAGTTGCGCCAGGCTGTTTAGTTTTGGTCCACCTGTTTTGCTTGCTTTCTGAGCTTGGATTTACATTTTTCCACCTCTTTTTCAGTTGCTGGAGTGTGTTTAAGCCCTGTTTGACTGGTTTGCAACCTTTGTCCTCCGGGTGTTTGCCTCTTTCCATCGATTTCGCACCTCAACCCTAGGGCATCTAGTGGCCGTGTGTGTCGAGCCTCCCGTAGGCGTTTTGGGTTCTTTGATCGTCCAGTTAACCGTGTGATTGCTTTTCACATTTTCTTCAGTGATTGTTGAAGTGTTTTTGAGTGATTTCCGAACAACTTGCTCTTGTTTGCTTGGATTTCATTCTAGCTTTGTTTGAGCTTAGATCACATAGCTCGTACGAAGCCTTGTTTTCCTTCCGATTTGGAGAACTGTTTTAGTGTCTTGGGATTTCATTGTGTCTTCATTGAGTGAATTTGCTTCTTTGCTCAGTGTTGTTATCTTTCAAAATTCATTCTAGTGCATTATGCTTGTAGAAAGGAAAATCAAATAATCTCTTTGCATTTAATAGTGAATGGAATAGAACTTTTCGTTATTTGCATTACTGAAAAGAAAAAGTCTTGTTTATTCGCCATTAGCTGCATTAGGGTGTTTGGTTGATTGTGTTTGTTTTGTTTGATTGAAACTCTTAACATTCTCATAGTTAGTATTCATCGAACGAAATGGCTTTCTTTCGCATGTAGCTTGCATCTAGGAAATTGTGAAAGATCACATACGGTAGGGCCTTAAACTGAAACTTAACTAAAGATCAACCATAAAATAAACCGAATTAACTTAAAAACGCATTGGAGCATAACGCAAACATTCTAGAGGTCTAGGCTAGAGACATGCTCCGGCGTCGTTAAACCTAGTCACCTTTGTTCTCACATTAAGGTTGGGTGATTCCTCCTTGTTACGCAGTAATTTGTCACCGTTGGCCACCGTCCTTGTCGCACCCCCACTGTCACACATTGGAGGACACATTTACGGACCTGTGACCAGTGACATA